>JAWNNM010000925.1:0-219107 GCA_035044965.1 Lordiphosa andalusiaca
AACTATTATCCACACCACCAATTTGAAGTATAGTTCAATGCGCGTTTTTTATGTGGTTTCCCCAGAAGGCATAGTCCACATGTGCTCAACAATGTGAGATGGTCGCTGGAAAATAAATGTTAATGCCATTGACTACCAAATATAATTTTAAGATACTCACCACAGAGGCTATACCTCCTTACGATCCTTCCGTCGCGGTTTTTTTTTTTTTAATTATTGTCTGTGCTTCTTTTTAAAAAATTTTGACTGCGGCGCATTCATGACTATTAAAATGACTTACCTCGGAAAATTCCACATTATTAATTATGTTGCAATGATTTGGGTTGTAAAGCTTCCCGATTTCCAAAAATAGTTGGTGGATTCTCTGGGAGTGATCCGGGAACTTTTTGACAAACTGAAACTTCGCCAGGTATGTAATGATCTTTTTTCCTTCCAAATTTTGGAAGCTGTGACCACATATCTCTCCAAAGCCTTTCGATATTCTGCGTGTGCGCTTTAGTTGTGGGATCAACAAAGTTTTTTGAGTGATTTACAGTTTCATGTGTAAATCCCTCTTCCTCCAGGCAATTGTACGCCTTCCAACAATCCGACATGATTGTGGCTCCCGCGGCTATGCCATTATGGATTATTTCCAGCAGTGTCTCTTTTCGGCGATCTTCTACCGGAACTATAAAATCTCCGGACTCTCTAGCAATGCCCCCGAAGACCCACTGTCCTTCTACTATGCGGCCACAGTTGAACTTAAGTTTTCCAATTTTGGCTTCGTCAATTTCGACGGTTGTTCCAGGTCCTCCAATTACAGGACAGCAGTTTCTTAAGGACCAGTCTATGTAAACCTCCCGAATTATATGTCAATATTAGTGGGCCTGGACCACCCAAATTCGTTTTCCAAGAAATTGATCTCACCAGCTACTCTTACAGTGTCCAAAACAACAAACTTTGCTATTTGCGGAATACTGAGTGAGGACTCAGCAAAGAATGTATCGTTTTGAGCCTTCCATGATCACAATTTTTAATCATTGCTGCAATGGCTTTTTTGTACTGAATTTATCAGCATGGTCTGCTGATAAACCCTCATCGATATACGATGCTTCCAATAGCCTCCGCAAATTTTCAATTTCTGACGTGAATTTTTCGGCGGTTTTTCCTTTCTGGGTGGTTTTCTCCAACTTTGCTTCTACTACATCGGATGTTTCACCGACTATAGTGTCTTGTAATTTTTTTATTATGGAATTTATTGTGGTCTCGTTTTGTACCTTATATAGGGTAGACCCTATTATTTTCGACTTTATGACCTCGACTGCTAGCTCTTCGAATGTACCTTTGGTAAGGTTAACTAACTTCAAAGCCGTTACGAATCTTTGAAAATGTAACCTCTGTCCATTAAATTCTGGAACAGCATTCGAGATATCTTTTATATACGCCCTTTGGGCAGCCGGGTCTGTCATTATGTCTTGCTTTGTTTCTATTTCACTGGTATCATATATTTCTTCAGGTATTTCTTCCTGTTCCGGTAATGAGATTACTGCAGGGTTTGTTAGATCGTGTAGATCTTTTTCTTTTATTTTAATCCCTTCGCTCAGTTCAGGATCTTCATCTTCCGATGTATCTGTTTCTTGTTTGTCTGATGTTTCCTCAGTGATATCTATTGTCAAAGGGGTATTTAAGATATTCGGTATCGATATATCTAACTGGTACCTCTCCTTGACGGTTATCAAATTCGAACGTAACTTGATCAATAACTTTGATATTTTTGACCAGTTCTTTATACTTATTGATTTCCTATTCTCATGCACTAAAATTCTTGCCTCATTAAAAGAATCAACAAGGATTGTTGCGTGCCTATTTAAAGTGTCTTTTTGAATTGGTCTATTTTGGCTTACGAACTTGTAGGATTTTTCAAAAGTATCTTTTATTTCTAGGATATGGTGAGTTAGTTTCTCCCACTCCATACTAAGAGTTTGTATTCATTCGAATCAACCGTTTTAATAATTGTGCGTGTCCTAACTTCTTTTTTTTGCAAACTAATAACCTATTATTCGTATTTACTTACTTTTTCCCAAAATTATTTCGTTTAGTTATGGTTTTAAATTTTTTTTTTTTATTTTTATTTTTATTCCATTAAAAATCAGTGAAAAATTTAATATTCATCTTTTCTTTTTTTTTTCATTTAAGTCATTTGTGAATGTATTGCTATTATAATTGTTTGCGGTCGAAAAGTAAAAAAATTTTGTTTTATATATTATCTAGACCGTTGGCATGTGACGCATTTATTGTGCATGATGTATGCTTTATATATGATATATGCGCACATAATGAATACAATTATAGATAGCAATATATTCGTGAGTTTAGAATCAATATTTGTTGATTCGATTTTATTTATTACATTTGCAGTGGAATCCACTGTCTTTGTGTCTATTAAGGCCATATCGAGAATTTTTTCTGTACTGTCTGATTTTGATATTTTGTTACTTAACATGTATGTTTGTTTTATTAATTCGTTTTTTTTTTCTTTTAATTCTTATTTTTATTGGTGTGACAAGTATGTTCACAACCGGGATTTTCAAAAGGTCCCATACAATCTGCTGGGCACTTAGGCTTTCTTGCCTCTTTTAAATCTTGCTTATTTCTATAAGCTTCTAATTCCCTATACGTGTTTTCTAATTCTTTTCTTGTTTCAACGTTTTGCTCCCAGGATACTGCTGTTGCATCTGCAGAATATAGCTGCCTATTCAGTTCTCTAATTTTTAAATTGAGGAAGTTCTTCTGTCCCCTCTCCTACTTTTCTTTACTTTGCCTTCTTTAGGCATTTGTGCTTCTGATATACATTTTATCCCTACCTAGGTTTTTACCTAGATAAAATGATAAACCGCAGCTAGAAACTGCCAGTTTTGTACAAATGTTGTTAATATTTAAATTATGCAGCGCAGTGCAAATAAGATTAGGGAAAAAAAAAAAAAAATGGTTACTGCATGCTGCTTATCCTTCTTCGGGCTGCTTCAGTTAATTTTGGGCTGAGTTTAATTTCGGGCTGGAACTCTGGCCATTCTGGATCTTGCTGCACGGGCTGCCAGGAACTCGCCTTTATCTCGGTGGCCGGTGCTGGCTGCACAGGCTGACATCTATCGCTGGGTTAAAGTTGATTTAGAAAAAAAAATTTTGTTTTTGAACGTTGTGGTGTCCCACGATGGCAAGGCTTGTTTCTCTTGCTGAAGTTGACGTTTCCCTCGTTGAATGTTGATTTCGTTGTGTGTGAAAAAATGTTTTTTTTATTTTATGTTCACATATTTATTTTGTGGGTACAGTGGGGAAAACTTTTCATTTCTTTATATGGTGGCCTTTCAATTTTTGGCCATTTTGCGTATTTTATTTTTATTTTTATTTTTTCCTTACACTGTACTCTCTCAGTTACTAATGTCCGGGTCTCCTGACCCAATGTCACGGTCGCCATGTATTATGCCTGATCCGCCTGGTTGTAGTCCTTCAAAGCCATCAGGCATCCGTCCAATGTTCCCAATGAGTTTAACTTATTGTGTTGGTTTTTATTTCATTCTTTATTCAAATAAATGTATTTAGTTTTTTAAGAGTCCCTGTGGCCAGTTAGAGCTCTCATATATGTCTGTTCTTACAATTATCACTTATGCGCTCATGCAGCTAAGTCTCGTAGCTGCGCTGCCAACAGCGGCAGCGGAGAGACGTTTATATATTTTTATATATGGCTATGCTCGCTTAGGCTGCAGCGCAAGGGTCTATGTATATGCACTTGAGTTTATAGCATTGGGGGTCCGCGTGTGACAGAAATGCTGACACTTGCATTATTCGTTAGGGAACAAAGGCTGGCTCGTATTTCGGCCATTTATGTAAATGAATTGGGACTTGGACTTTGTAGTTATGTTTATTTATATATATGCATCAATGTATGAAGTACAGTGTGCATTCACTATATGTGCATAGTACACATACTACTGGCTATGGATCCACTCATTTCATTCTGCATTTTAACATATCGTTATTAGAAGCGTAAAAAGACCTAATACAAATCCTAATATTAAATGGGAAACATGCAATAAAACTTTCAAAAATTTCATTTTTTCATTAGCATGTTCTTTTCACGTGCGTTTTCTAGCCTAATTATTATAATCGGGAATACAGTGCGTTGGTGCGAGCTACGGATCCGGAAAATATCTTTAATCTTTGGTGTTGGTGCAATATTCAATGCGAAGCAAAGTGAATTAAAGTATGCTCGCAAGTTCTCTCCCTCATTATAAGGCACCCCGTGCAAACGCAGGTCACATGCAAAGCTAGCCATGTGTTGCGCTGCCAGCTTGGACTCTAAGCCTCCGACTCTCTCTCTCAGGCATTGAAGTTCTCCCACCTCGTGCTCCAGTTGGATAACCCGCTCCCCGAGCTGGTCGCTCACAGATTTGAGCTCACCAACTTCATGTTCCAGCTGATTCATCCTCTCGCCTAGCAGCTTCATTTCGGAGAACATCCCATCGAAACTCTCTAGTAAAGCATTGAGGATACTCTGCTCAGCGTTTCGCATACTCCCGGAGATTAGCTCAGCCTGCTCCGAAAAGCGCTGGTTGAGGATCTGAAGAAGCTGCGGAGACAGAACATCAGAGGTCCGGGTCGCCTTTAGATCCGAATTTGTGTTCTCACGCTGGCGCTTTGTTTGGGGTTGAGTTGGTGCCATGACTTTGAGTGTGATTACAGCTGAGTGCAAAGTGTCGAGTGAAAGTTGAATTTTGAGTGAAGTGCTTTGTGTTGTTGTAGAACTGCTCGCCTTTTCCTGTTCACTTTAGGTCCGTTTTATGCTTGTTGATGTTGTTTTGAAGTTGGACTTTGTACCTTACTCAGCTCGAGCGACAAAGTTGATGTTTTAATTGTTATTATTTAGCCAGAAACAAAAGGCGGATCAAAAATTCCAATGGCACTGCCACGGGTGTATGTTGATAGTTTGTTTATGGTGAAATATAGAATTTATTTGACTTTCTGTCGCGATTTTAGATAAAATTTTTTGGGCTGCTGCGGATTAGTGCGTCTAACTTCTTCTCTTCTTCTTTGGCTGTCTTTATGTCTTTTTATTTATTTATGAATGTCTTAATACCAGCTTATCTGAAAGCGCTAACGAGGTTGATGCGCATTGGAAGACAACATTGAAGCATTTATTCGTGAGATACCGGCCGAAATGTTGGAAGGAGTATGCCAAAATTGGAGTAAGCGGATGGACCATTAGAGGCGCAGTCACGGTCAACATTTGCATGAAATAATCTTCAAGCATTATATTCTATGGACCGTATTATCGATTCAAATAAAGATTTCATGCATTTTTCTGAATTTTATGTGTTTTTTTTTTAAAACTTTCCTATAGCTCTTAAAAAATCACCCTTTATATCTTAGACGAAAAGAGATACTTCTAAGAGCATATATATGTACTGCTTTATGTGGATGATTTGGTTATAGTCATGTAATACTACAATGTCTAAAAGCAAATCTCATTTGATGAATATATTTAGAATGACCGACTTGTTTGTCATTCAGTTCTTTATTGATATTAAAATAGACAGACAAGATGACCAATTAAGCCTAAGTCAGTCTGCATATATTAAAAATGTTTTGAGAAAATTTAATATAGAAGATTGGAAACCTATTACCACTTCCAAACAAGCTTAATTATGATGCTTTGGGATCAGAAGAAAAATGCGATGCACCTTGCCGAAATTTAATTGGTTGTTTGATGTACATCATGTTATGTACTCGTCCTGACTTAAGTACATCAATTAGTATATTAAGCCGATATACCAATAATAATAATACGGAACTATGGCAATGCCATAAAAGAGTGCTGAGGTATCTGAAATGTACTATTGACTTAAAGCAAAGATTATACAATGAATAGATCGGACATGTCATACAAAGCAAAATTTTCTATGGCGGGTCCTGCGAGTGGGACCCGCATTTTTCAATAGAACCCGCAAGCTGTTCATTTATTTGGGAATTGTCATCGCATCAACAACTGGCTTGCATAGCTCAATCGGTTGGGTGGTGAGTCGCGCATTACAACGCGCTGGGGTAGTGGTTCGAATCACTTCAGCGCCTAAATTCTTTTTTTTTTTTAATTTAATTTATTGAAATTTTTTTTGTTTTTGTTTTTTTTATATATGTGACATTTGACTTGTTATTTTTTTTAAGTGTTTATGTGTTCATCAGTTCGACTTTTGTATGGCAGCGCACTGTTTGCAGCTAGAAATATTGCTCAGCTCAAATGCTCAAATATGAATCAGCTACAGGATTATTTTTTTACTTTTAAAATTGTATTTTTCTTTATACGAATACCAATCTCTAAATGGTCATTTCCACCTAAAGGTCCACCTAAACCAGAAAACTAAAAGTACTTAATGACTCAATTTTTTTTATCATATTTTCATGGGGAAACAATTAAATTAGACTAGTGTACGCCAATCTTACATTTATTCATAACCCATTTCGAGATTTTTGAATGCAAAGTTTTATTGCCTTCTGCTAGTTTTTTTCTTAAAAAGGTTCCTACAGATTTCATTGAATTTTGATATCTAAAATCATTCTGTGGGTACAATAAGTTAATGAAGATTACATAAGAAACCAAGACAGACTATGTGATTGTAATTCACTATGTGATTGTAAGTTCTTGCTTTGTATAATAACAGAAACCGCATCAATATCATGATGAAAAAATGTGTCCCGTAAAAAAGTGCTTAAAATTAAATTTTGAAAAAAGTATGGTTCATTTTGTGGTAAAATCAAAACCATTTTAAAGAGTTATCAATGCACAACATTCTAAAATTAGTCACATTAAAATATTCGCATAAAAGGTTCTTTGATTATGTTACAAAGAAGCCCGTTCTCAGAAACAAAGTAGTTTAAAATCATGCTCCACTTTGAAAAAATCGATTTCATTAAGAAAACACAAGTTTGGTTGGCAACTTTTTTATTTCTTTCGAGCCCATTGCTCTCCAAGCCATCAATTAAATCTAAATTCTGGTTGTATCTCATCTCTTTTCGAAGCGCCATTTTATCCATTAAAAGTAAAACATGGGTTTCGTTCTTGCTTGTAAGTTCTGAACACATTTTTTTTATAGTTTCAAATGCGCTATTTGTAAATCCAGGCTGAAGAAACTTTAAAGGGGCCCATCGATTCAAAGTTCTGATATGCGGTAGATTTAGATTTAATTTATCTCTAAGAAAAGAGTAGGTTGATTGCGACATATAGAAAATATTTTGAGCCAGAAATTTAACATCGCTTGAATATTCTCTTGGTCGTCTACTGAGAAGCAATTTACAAAAAGTTTTCGACTCGCTACTTACATGCTCCAAAGAATCAATATCATCCAATAATTGCATTCGGCTTTTTTTTTTTCGATGGAAAACACGATTTTTAGAGATCAATTTAGATTTAAGCATTTTGATTTTTTTTTCCACAAGCTTCTGTTTTTTTTCGTAATGTCTTTGAATGTTTTTCATTTTGAAGCAATTTCTACAGTTGTCATCAACAATATGTTCATCAGCAATATACTGTGTTTCTTCAAAATCTGCGGTTTTATTTTCCAACTCGTCAAACTCATCCAGATCCATTGTTGGAATGGCATCGTTTTTTAAAAATCGCTTGCCTATGTATGTATTTGAAAAATGGATTTCACAAATTTTCAAAGTTTTGTTGTAATCCCCAATACTAATGCGACATTTTTCCCTCCATATTTGCCCTAAAATAAGGTCAGCCGATGGAAATTTGAAAAATTTTAGATTTGGGTAATTTCTTTTTGATTTTTTGCATTTCTGCACGCAGCATTTTAAGCTAGATTTAGCAAAGTTTTTTTTGGAGCGGAGCTCATGTTGCCGGTCTCGCTGTTCATCATAGAATAAAATTCCAAATTTTGATTTCCAATTTCAATTCCAATTTCAATTTTCAATTTCCAATTTTGATTTTGATTTAACTATGAGAATATTGCTAGTGGTTATGTTGATTTGGATTGGGCAGGAAGTGAGACAGACAGAAGAAGCACTACTGGATATTTATCTGAAATGTTTGAGTCATGTGTAGTTTTGGGAGTACAATGAAATAAAATTCAGTAGCTGCTTCATCTACTGAATCGGAATATATGGCTTTGTTTGAGGGCGTAAGAGAAGCATTGTGGTTGAATTCATTAATTAAAGGGATAAAGCTTGAGTTGAATAATCCAATGAAAATTTATGAGGATAACCAGGTCTGTATTTGTATAGCCAATTATCCCACTTGCCACAAGAGAACTATGCATATAGATATTAAATATCACTTTAAGAAAGAACAAATTGAAAAAAAATTAATTTCTCTTGAGTATATTCCCACAGACATGCAGCTGGCTGATATTTTGACGAAACCGCTACCTGCAGTAAGATTCCTTAGTCTGAGGAATAATCTGGGACTATCTGATTGAATATCATAACAAATTCAATAATTTGTATTTCTTTTTATTTTTGTAACCTCATTGAATTGCATTAAATGATTTAATTTAAAGACCAACTGATGGCAATTTGAATGTACTTTTTTTTATTTTTAAAGTATAATTTTCAATTGAATGTAAAACTACTACTAAGGTAGTACTACTAGGGGTTTTTAGTAGTAAAAAATTCTAGTACTAGTACTAGTTAAAAATACTAGGGGTGAATTGTATTTCCCAAAAAGCGCAAACTTGTCTATTAAGTTTTTATATTATTAATTTTGATTATTCAATGTATCTTTTGAGGAGGTGTGTAGCAAATGTCCATATACTGTCCCACTAATATGTATATATAATATATGAAAGAAGCAAAAGCCACATTGATGCAAATGAAATGGATCGAATTGACCAGCACTGATCCAGCTGTATAATTCGAATTCCAATGTTGCTCGGAGGCATACTTCTACTTGCACGCCTTTTTCATTGTCAGTTCCTTTTAGACGACGAGTTTGTGCGCATCAAAAGAATTTAATAAAATATACGAGGAAGTTAAAGCCCTAAACGGTACTTTCATCATAAAACTCAGCACCGCCACTACAGTAATCAATGGACAAAAATACGTGTCAAAAACTTCAACAGACCAACCTCTACTATGAATCCTCCAACCAAAAGAAACCATTCGGAAATTCGAGGATATTCTTACTTGGAGATGGTAAAAGAGTTGAATATGAATAACACACGCGCAACCTGCTAAGAATCACCTTCCGAACTGCAGACATTTTAATTGCACTTGTATCAACGATTGGTCACACTATCATCCTAGAAAGGTACCTTCTTAGAAGCAAAGGGCATGCTAGCATTACATACGTGACCCAGAAGAAACCAGACGAGTCAACCCATCATGACGAACGAGGACGTACGTATCTAAGAAAGGAAGAGTTTACAACAATAAGATTCACAAAGGCATAAAACCTAATAATTTCCAATAAAATTAATTCAAAATAAAGTAAAATAATAACAACTCCTAGCACGCGCATCCGCATGCACAAGTTCAAAGCCCCAATTTACGGGAACCTGATATGACGCCAGGACTACAGCGCTACTCATGGGAATCGCCAACGCTTCATAAGGAGACGGAAACTGTGCAACTGAAGCAGCTCAGCAACTGCAGCAAAATGTGTTGGTTGGCAAGTTGAGAGTTTAGTAGGTCCAAAATATTGTCACTTACTTTAGTTCTGACTTTGACTCAATATCGAAAACGTTTCGGATTCGGTCAAAAGAAAATTTTTTTTTTAGTAACAAGTCTTCCGGGACTTAATATATACTTTAATATTTCTATTCTTATACTCTACAAAATAATTTTTATCCACTGTTGGATCAGGAGCGTTTTCCTGACCTGAGGACATTTAATCTAGGATGGGTGTGTGTGAAAAAACCGAACACGTGGACAAAGGCTGCGACTCCCGTCAAATATCCCACGGAGAAACACGATCTTGCTTTAATGAATGAGTGTACAGAATTAATATATTCAGAGAGCTTAAGACTAACAACAGGCTAGGCAATGTAACAGAGTTCGAAAAGAGAAACCGAATTCATATGTGTGTGTGAGCTTAGCATACGGATAGTTACAGGCCGCTAACATTAGGCCTGCAACTGATAATTATGTTGACAATTCAAAATGTAAACAACGGCGGTTAAATTCGAAGCAAATACATTTGGTAGTATGAAATAAATGGCAAAATATGAGAGTTTGACCGAACATCCCGGCCAACCTTGAAAGGACCCTCTTTCAACACACGGGTAATACAGCAAGTTTGTGTACTGGACGACAGCATACTCCAGATGACGTGCGAATGTGTGCTACACGGACACGATTGTCTCTTCCATACACGACTGATTCAACACGTCCCAGTTTCCAGTGTAGAGGTTGGAGATTGTCTTCTTGGATGATGACCATTGTTCCTGCAGCGAGATTCGGGGACGTTGAAGTCCACCTTGACCTGGATCGGATTTCGTTGATGCATACGGCAGACCACCGACGCCAGAATTGTTGCTTTACAGCTGTGATCTGATCATAGCGATCTAGGTTGGAGATGTCCTTGGCATTCACCACACGCTCAGGCAAGGCGCGTGGAGCATCTCCATTTAGAAAGTGCCCAGCAGTGAGGGCACTTAAGTCGTTGGGATCTGTTGACAGCGGCGACAGAGGACGTGAGTTCAGAACAGCCTCTATCTCAACGACAGCAGTGTTTAGCTCCTCGAAGGTAAATCGGGTGTTCATCAGCATGTGGCGTACGCAATTTCGAACAAAGATTGACTTGCTACTCCGATGAGCTCGAAACCCGACGAATCATCCAGGAAAGGGCTGAGAAATTTCAGGCTGCTCCGTAAATCTCTTTGTTTTTGCAGCAAATGAAGATCTTCTCTGAAATGGTGCCTTTGTATGTTCCAAACGATGCAATCCAATGCGTGGTGAAGTTCTTTTGGCGATGGCGAGAACGTTTCAAATGTGCGCTTTTTGGTGACTCCACGGTATAATCTGAATATGTATGCTATGATCCGAAGCGAGCGATTCTACGAACTGATTCCGTCAAAAACCTCTAAAATATAGTTTGCTTCTATGGCTACAGCAAATGTAGACTTCCTTTTTTCAGCATCGATGACTTCCATGTTTATAGACTTGTCGCGCTTTTGACAGGGCCAATGATGTTCGGAGTCGCGAAGAAAGGCAGGGCCAGTAAACCAAATCGAATGTTGAAGTTCGTCTGATGTGCAACCTCGGGATACAATATCAGCGGGGTTGCTTTCTGAGGGTACATAATTCCAACGACCATCAGAAGTGTGGTCTTGGATAGTGGAAACTCTATTTCCAACGAAAGTTGACAATGTAATTGAGTGTTGTTGCAGCCAATGCAACACAATCTGCGAATCAGACCAAAAATATGCGCTATGCGGCTTTCCGATGAATTTGTCCTTAATTTTTGCATACAACTTACTCAGCAGTTCAGCTCCACTCAACTCAAGTCTAGGAAGGGTCATCTTTTTGACTGGCGCTACTCTGGATTTGGCAGTTAGCAACTGCACGTTGACGTGGCCGAAGGAGTCTGTTGAGCGCACATACACGCAGCAACCATAGGCGCGTATCGGAGCGTCACAAAAGGCGTGCAGTTGAATGTCAACAATGTCGGGTTGTAGACAATAGCGAGGTACAAAAATCGATGACAATGAATTGAGTGATAATAGGCACCTTGCCCATGCGTCTTGAAGTGATTGCGGTAAGGACTCATCCCATGCAAGCTTTAGCAACCAAAGCTCCTGCATAATGATTTTTGACACAATGTTGAGATGAGACAACAATCCGATAGGGTCTAACAGAGAGGAAGCAATTGAAAGAATGGTTCTTTTAGTAACTGTTGAAGACATTTGTTTCGGCTTGAACACAAAGAGCAGCACTTCACGTCGTTGATCCCAAGTTACGCCAAGAGTACTAGTGATTGCATCTTCATCCAGGTTCAATTCCTTGTCTGATTCGTCTTCCATGAAGGCAGGATGATTGGAATGCCACTTAGTTAAGGGGAACAGTCCACGACTAAGTATCTCAGTAACCTCCTGTTTGATGAGCTGTAACGTTGTAAGATCGTCTGCTCCACATAACATGTCATCGACGTAGAACGTTGATTTTACGATTGATGCTCCGAGTGGAAACTCCTCCTTGTGTAGATCTGCAATGTGCTGCAGACTGCGAACTGCTAAATACGGCGTGGAGGCCGTCCCGTAAGTTACCGTATTTAATTCGTACGTTTCCAAATTAGCATCGGGGTGTGTTCTCCAAAACACATATTGGTACTTTCGATCCTCAGGACTTATGAGTATTTTGGTAATGTCAGCAGTGAGGGCATACATTACCAACCGGAAGCGAAGCAAGAGAGTGTACAAATCGTCTTGCAGCGTTGGTCCAACAAGAAGTATCTCATTTAGTGAGGTCTGCGATGAGGTAGTACATGAGCCGTCAAAAACGACTCGCAATCTAGTTGATAAGCTAGATGGCTTAAAAACACAATGATGAGGAATATAAAAGTGTGGTTCGCATACCTTAGGATCAGCCAGCAGTGTCATGTGACCGAGATCCTCATATTCCTTCATGAAAATGTCATATTGCACCTTTGTCTCAGGCTGCCGTTGGCGGCGCCTCTCAAGTGCTAGAAATCGCCGACGAGCAATATCGCTTGAATTTCCCAGGCAGTTGGAATCCTTCTTGAACGGAAGATTGACGACGATTCGTCCATTGTCGAGTTGATACGTTTTCTTTGAGTATATTTCTTCACACATGCGATGTTCCGGCTGAAGCGACCTCTTTGGATTATCTACAGCTTCAACATTCCAAAGTAGTTGAAAATTCTTGTCGATAGACTCTTCTACTGACAGCAGACATACTGACGATTCCCTATGCTGCTGATGCTGATAGCGGCCAAAGTCTTGATCATCTGCCAGCGGGGTATTTGCAGGCAAGTCCCACTCAGATGTGTCGATTTCCATATCGGGTTGATAGGCGATTTGTGAAGTTATGCAAAACTTCAGCGTTACTTCAAATGGTGACTCCCGAGACTTGACTTTAGTAGTGGTGCACGTCTTGATATTGGTAGTTGACTCCCCAATACTGGGGAGTTTCTAAATTTCTCTTATCTCGGCGGAGAAACAGACTTTGAGCAAATTGGTCGGTCATAAAATTTACCTGCGAGCATGAAGGAGCGCTCTGCCTTGTTTGTATGCGTCTGATGAGTCTCTTACGAGCACCTTCGCTGTGGCAAGGATGATTTGCCCACATTGTGATTGATTCATGTGCGAGTGCGTGGCTGCTTCTGCAGGTTCCGGAATTGATGACGACGCTTGCGTTGTTGACGATGAACGACTGTGGTGGAGTACTGTGTGGTGTCGACCCTTGCATATACGACAACGATGATTTGACGGACAGTGAGTCATCCGATGGCCTGGCTGCAGACAATTGAAACATAGACCAGCATTCCTGACGATATCATATTTAAGCTTCGTACTCTTGCCTTGGAATTCAGAACATTCTGCAAGCTTGTGACCAGAACTGGAACAAAGAATACAGGTAGAATTAGTGATCGCAATTGATAATCCCTTGCCAGGCTTGGATCTGGATTTATGTTTAACAGCATCAGCCATACGATACGATGCGATGCCACTGGACAGCAAGAACTGACAATGTCGTTCCAAACCATTGGAGCACTGTGCCCAGTTGGGCAGGGAACGCAAATCAATAGCTTCATTCCACTTATGTCGAGTCTGCTGATCACATTTTCCATGAGTATATAGATCAGTATGCCTTGTGCAATGTCCGACCCTGTGCCTAGGGACGAAAGCGATGAATAGATTGCCGTGGCCTTGTCAATCAGACCACGCAGCTGAGTTCCATCTGGTTTCTCGACTGGTTGTAGGTTGAACAGCGACTCGATCTAGAAATGTGAGCGTAATGTTGTCATAGCGCTCATTGAGGCGAGCAATCGCCTTGGGGTAGTTTTCGTTCGTCACTTGGAATGCTTTAACAGCGTCTAAAGCAGGACCCTCCAGGCAGTTTAACAGATGGTTAAACTTCTCTATGTTTGACAATGTGTGTTCACGACCGATGATTTGGTTGAACCAAGTTATGAAGTTCTTAAACTCTGACCTTTTTCAATTGAACACAGGAAGGGTCAATCTGGGCAGACTTGACGGTGGCACAGAACGAGGCGGACTCGGTGGGCCGGTTGCCGAGCTATGTAGAAACTCTCCGAGTTGCCCTAGGATGGACAATTTGATACTCACAAATGTATCATCAAGGTCCGCACGACCATCGTCCTGTGGATATGCATTTTCAATTTCAGTTTGCACCGCCGACGCTTCCTTGTAGTGGTTCTCCAACATGTCCATGCGCAATTGCAATTCGGCGCTGGACCATTTATGTTCACGACCATGATCATCAACAGAAACCTCCACTCTATCCTGAATGCGGGAAATATTTCGAATAATATTTGTGAGCTTGCGTTGCAAATCTTCGAGCGCATCCATTGTGTGTGCGCTTGCAACAAATAAATTTATTAAGACTTCACAAAGGTAAACAAACCAACAATTCGATTTGGCAACGTCGTGCTCACCAATGTGAGAGCGAGAGAGGTCTGCTTGCAGCGGCAGCAAGAATCAGCGAGAATGAAGGAGCGACGAATTGTAACGGCGCAATCAACATCAATGGGTTGGCCACAGCAGCGATTGCAAAGACGTTTGGCTGTTGCTGGACCAATGAAGAATGAGGAGGCGAGAAGTACGACGCAAACTTGCGGGACCTTTCAATGAATGGTTTGATGCAGCGACAAATTGCGGGATCTTCCAATAGATCACGCGGTTGAATGATGTTCACTCCGAATGTGAACGACTTGGCGAGACTTTTTCAATGTCTCCCTTGGCAATGTTGGCGATCCAAATATTTTCAGCAGAGAACGCTAGGTTCTCCAATGGCTCGCTTGGAGCGGCGAGCAATGTGATAGGGTATCAGCGACATCCACTTGATGGACCCGTTACAGCAATTTACACCAGGCTTAGTTAGGTTGTCCACCGACCGAGCAGCAGCACAACTAGAAAATTCCATAGCAGCAAACTATACGAATTTCATTGCAGAGAGACGGCGATATCGACATAAATCCCGTTCTTGCAATGTCAATGATGAGCCTGGTATGTGGAGGTACCTTAAATTTTCCGAAATTTTCCGCTTTTCACACACAAGCTCCACGTTGGGCGCCAAAATGTTGGATCAGGAGCGTTTTCCTGACCTGAGGACATTTAATCTAGGATGGGTATGTGTGAAAAAACCGAACACGTGGACAAAGGCTGCGACTCCCGTCAAATATCCCACGGAGGAACACGATCCTCTTTAATGAATGAGTGTACAGAATTATTATATTCAGAGAGCTTAAGACTAACAACAGGCTAGGCAATGTAACAGTGTTCGAAAAGAGAAACCGAATTCATTTGTGTGTGTGAGTTTAGCATACGGATAGTTACAGGCCGCTAACATTAGGCCTGCAACTGATAATTATGTTGACAATTCAAAATGTAAACAACGGTGGTTAAATTCATAGCAAATACATTTGGTAGTATGAAATAAATGGCAAAATATGAGAGTTTGACCGAACATCCACCGTACTTCCTCGTGGCTGTTGACTTTGAACACACTCCCGCCGCTGTTCACGCGCTTGCTCGAGCCTTTCCGGCACAATTTGACATTGCGAACTGGCAGTGTCTGGCTTTTCACATCGGTAGTGGGAGACTTTGCGCTCCTTTCACAAGCAGCTGCCCACAGTTGCAGCAGATCAACCTTGAATGAAATCTGGCAATTCGCATCTCTTCGACTTCCTCTGATGGTGACACATCTTGATGAGATGGAATAGCCACTTCCCTCAGCATTGATTTTCCTCATGGATAATACCTGGACTGTTGCCCAATCCCAATATGGTTTCGAAGCTCAACTATCTTCACGACCTTTATGCACTCGTCTCTCAGTTCGCCTACAGTGTATACGTCTAAACCGTACACGTATAGTGCAATATTTTCCCCTTAAGCCCTTCTTGATCACCCTTACCATGGCACAGTCACCCAAAGGCTTTTCTCATCTCCGTCGAATGGTACATTTCAAAGCTCAACTTTGATCCCTGAAGTGGCTGTCGCGTTCCTCAAATCGCCCACGTTTTCGTATTGATTGAATTACGCCCTGATGTCTCCCATTCGCCAAAAATTCGAGTTTGGATTCTGCCTCTGTCCGGGTACTGGAACCGTACGCTCCGCTGGACTGCTCGAGACAGGGCTCTCATACCTAATTCTTGGTTTCGGTGGGACCATGGACCATGGTGATCGAGCAGTTTGTTACTACTCTGCGGTGGGAGCTGGATAGCCATGGGTCTAATGACGTCATTGACCATTTAAATCAGGTCTAGAAAACCTCGACGGAACTCCTCACGCAACTGTTCACAGAGGGCTGAATCCATTGCCCGCCTATGAATTTCATGTGCCTGGAATTGAAGCTGTTTTTGCTGCTGTCTTTGTTGTTGTCTTTGCTGCTGTCTCAGCTCTCCGTGGCACAGCCTTTCGGCAGCTAACCGACGTTGCTCCTCTTTTTGTTCAATTTTCAGAAAGTTAATCGGAGTTCTACTCAACCCTCCTACCTGTAATGCAGGTGGCAAAGTTTAAGCCTCTTCACCAGCCAGGTCCCAAAACGCAGCCCCTTTCGATCAAAGCTGGTGATGGCTTTGCAACACCAGGTCATCCTGATTTTTCTGTCCTGAGATTTTACCATTCAATAATTACTAATTCTGTATATATATATTATTTAATCGATAAAGTTAACTCAAAAAGAAAACTAAGCTTATTCACCACAATAAATCTCGCAAAGCGACCAACTACCAAAAACATTATTCTTCTAATTTTCTCATTGTAGACTTAGCTCATATAAATTTTGGCGAAGGGAGACTCGCCATCCGGCCATGGACTACTGCGCTAGTACTTTTCTACGCTCTTCTCTGGAAATTTTTTAGCGGCAAGGTTAATATTAGCGAGTATCCATAAGATGCTCAATCCGCCAACTTAGTTTAAAAGCGGCACCTAAACGGCGGTAGGACCTTTACATTCATGATTCAGAGTTTGCGGACGATCTTTAAATATTTTAGATCTATTAAAAACTTTCATTATCCCGCCCTTTCAACATGGATTTGTGAAGCGTAGATCAACTACTACCACTAACCTCTTAGAATTCACATCTTCAGTAATCAAAGGGTTTTTTGGTAAAAATGCAGACTGATGTCATTTATACTGATTTTAGTAAGGCTTTGATTCGGTTAATCACTTACTCATCACTTACTGATTCATAAACTCAGCTTAATCGGATTTTCCAATAACCTTAGTCGGATTTCTGATTCCACAGGTCGACACCCAAAATGATTCAAGGATCAGACAAGGATATTCCTGTGGGATTTTCATCGCTCAAAACGAATTTGGCCTTCAAAAGTACCCATCGGGTAGAGATTTTGAGAAAATGGGTCTCAAAGTCTCAGTTCAATTAAAGCTTGAACTGTCAACAATATGAATCAACTCGAAAAAGCCTTGAATCAGTGCCAAATTTTTTTGTAGCACGACTTTTTCATATGCTCTCTCTTATATGCTCAGCATTATATTCTGGAGAGTACGAATCGAGCGCTCTCAAGAATAATGCTGAACCCCCGCGGACCAAAGCAAGGATAAAGGTTACTGCTCACCAGCGTTACGAGATCTGTCATGATGTATGCCGCTACAGTCTGGTTTGGATCCCTGCAGGTGAAAAGCTACAGCCGTGATTTGAATGCGACGCATTGGCTGGGTGTAATCTGCTGCGCTTTCGGCAGTGTCAGGCGACGAAGCGCTGGTCATCGCAGGAGTACCGATCCTGGAGGAACTAGCAGCAGTCAACACGAAGGTGTTTAACAAAGTTCACGGGAGTATCCTTCCAATATCCCTAAAGAATTCAGTGCGGACGTCCGCCCAGGTTGAAAACTCAGGGAATGGGCCAGAAGGCGGTATGGACAGGCAAATTCTACCTTACACAGCTACTATCAGGCAGACTCAACGTTTACCTTCTGAGGGAATGCAGAGAAGGATGCTTCTTTGTCTGCGACAGGTTCACAGATGTCAGGCAGCGCTTAAAGGTGGCTCTAGGCACTAGGAGGCTGGAAGCGGAGAACATAGTAAGGTGCATATCAAAATTATAAGACACCTTGTATTTTGAATATAATTTTCCTGATATATTGGCGTATTGCATAAACCCCCCCTCACTCATATTAAAATGATGTGGACAAACGTTTCAACTCAAATTTATTTATTGTTCCAACTGTTCTAATGATTTTTTTTTATCAAAATTAAAAAAAAGTGACTTTTTCAACCTTATCAAAATGATAGGACACTCGTTCTTTTAACACTTAGAGTCTATAGGTATGAAAAGTAATAACATTTAAACTAATTTAAACCAATAATTTAGGCTTTAATCGTCGATCCCCTAGATCTTCCCACATCAAAAATCCTTTTTTTCATTGAATCTATCAGATTCACCAACAATTGCGGTTCAAGGAGGTTCCATTCCCTTAAAATCGCACTTTTAAGGTTGCTAACACTATCGTAGCTTGTGTTTTCTTTATAGACACGTCTTGCGAGGATTCCCCAAATATGTTCAATAGGATTCAAGTCCGGTGAGCATGCTGGCCAGTCCAATAATTCCACCGAACACTCTTGTAAAAAAATTTTTGTGACCCGACTAGTATGAATTCTGGCATTATCTTGCATGAAAATAAAAGGAGTTTCCCGGTTTTCATTTAGATAGGGGAGTAAACTATTTTCTAGGACTCGAATGTAGTCTGCACTATTCATTCTGGAGCTCGTAAATTGCAAATCCAGCTTTCCAAACTTATTGAATGCTCCCCACACCATTGCTGACCCACCACCAAAATTTCTTTTTGAAAAATAAAGAGGCTCCTTTCTTAAATCGCGCCAGTAGTATCGAAATCCATCTGGACCATCTAGATTAAATTTTTTTTCATCCGAAAAAATAACCTAAATAAAATAAAATTGATTAGAAATATGAAAACTAACAATAGAACATTTATTACCGAGGCCCAGTTTGTTGACAAGTTTTTTAGTGCAAATTCGATCCGAGCTGCTTTGTGGCGGGCGGTCAAATGAGGAATTTTTTTAAGTACACCTCTCACAATGTGGTCAGATTTATTTAAGACCCTCCAAACCGTCATTGTGGACACCTTTTTTGCGCTCAGTGCAGCAAGTTGGGAACATGAGGCGGTTGAATTGCTCGCTTTGTTTATAATGCGTCGCTTGCTACGGTCATCTAACACTGGTTTCCGTCCAGTACTACGTTTTTTACCGTATTCTTGAGGATTCTTCAAAAAATTGGCAATAACTGTGCGACTGCGACCAATTTCACGCGATATTTGGCTTATATTCAAGCCGCAGTTTGAAAAGGCAAGAATGGAGCCCTTTTCTTTCTCGCAAAGCAGTGTTGATCGGTCCATTTTATTTTAAATTATTTAAATTATGATCGTGAACAAGAAAAAATTACAAAAAGAGTTATTTTACACAGACTGGCTCTAATTTTTCTTATGTGTCTTATAATTGTGATACAACTGCAAACTAGCAAATTTCTATTACTTGAACGCAAAATTAACGGTACATTTCCAAGCAATGATAAAAATAACAACCAACGGTAATTTTTCATTGCTTATGCTTTATTCTTTCGTTCATCGTATTTGATTTTATTATATTCTAGTTCAAAGCGATTTTGCGAGGGAAGAAACGCAAATTATAAAAGTGTCTTATCATTTTGATATGCACCTTAGCATTAATGCTGGAATGTAGCGTTTCTGGGAGCTGGTCAGCAACTACGCAGCCTTCAAAATGGTTGAGCTGCGGAGAGATTGGAGCGCAGTGGACGGAGCACGATGGAGTAAAGGCGCTGAGGGTTTTGTGATGCATTGCTTCACGGCCGTTCCGCAAAATCGAAGCCAACTTCCTTTTCTTAGTATTAGTTCTTAGTATTAAGTTCTGGCCACAGCACTATATGAATCCAAAAAAAAACAAAAATTATTTGTAAAGCTTAGTATATACACCAACAAAATAGCAGCCAAAACCAAAATCTCCATATATTAAAAAAAATTTGGCACCAAAGACCTTTGGCGCTCCCTTTGTTGGCAGTCTACACTACAACAAAACGCCTCAAGTAAAGACCGCATAATATACTAGATTGGTAGTTTCAAGAATGATTGGATTTTGGTTTATTCTTGAGGTATCGCACATTGTCGATACACAAATGTGCCTTATTGAGGGCATTTTTAAAGTTTTGTGAGGTTCTTTTTATATGGAGGATTTGGTTTTTGGCCGCCCCTTTGCTAATGTGTATACTAAGCTTAAGCTTTAGCAACTGCATTCGGTGTCTCTTTTCGTTTTCGCCAACGGAATCGTTGTTGTTGCTAATGCTTAGAAATTGGTGCGCCTGTGCAGCCGTATATCAAGTGAGGCGAGCTCCCCTACAATTGGTCAGGCATATATGTTTTTTGGAATCTTTTGCCTCCAGAAAATCCAAGGAAACTCAAGGCAACTCTTGAGTTAAAAAATAAAATCAAAGGACCAGCTATAAATATTCTTAGTATGAAGAAACAATTGAACGACCCTCGTTATTCGAAAAAAAATTGATTTTTAATTTTCCAACATCAAAAAACCCGAAATAAATAATTAAGTAATCGTTTTTTTTTTTTTTTTTGAGTATATTTGATTTTGATATTGGAAAATCCTTCTTTTTTTTTTTTGTTTTTTAAGATATTTTTTACAACGTCTTGACGCACTTCAACCAAAATTTCTTGGGAACTGCTCAACCGATTTGGATAGTTTCTTTTCCGTCAAAACTAACACCCGTAAGTATCAAATCCATGCATTATATTTGTAAAAGTAATTTTTGTTTTATGGAAACAGCTGTCGAAATTTAAAACTCGATTATCTCGAAACGATTTTTGGTAACGTTTCACACGATGAAAAGAGTACCTGTTGACCGATTTTCACATTGTTTTTATTTTTACTTTTAATACCGACAATTATGGTGTCTTCTAGGATATTTGGGATCGTTCAATAATCTGCGGCGTTATGGGGTTCCAAAGCCAAAATTTCGAATACCGAATTTTAATAACCCGTTTCATTGGTCCTAACTCCGATTCAAAATATCCTAGAAGACACCATAATAGCCACATCAGTTCTTAACAAAACGCCGCTTTCATTTTGAACTTTAGTTAATCAGATCTCAAAAAATTATTTGAAGCATTGGCCCATGTTTTGAATTTTGTTGCTTACTTTGAACCGGAATACAACAACAACTGCCGCAAAAACTACAACAACAAAAATGTCAAACCGAAGATTTATAGATATTATAGATGACGCATGTGCAACAAAAGCCGATTATTCCTGGTAGCTGACATTGGCTTCCAATTTCTGATTTGATCCCCAAGCATCATCTATAAATATCTATATCTCTTTGATATAACGCAGTAAATGTTTTACCAAAGATTAATAGATACTATAGATGACGCATGTGAAAGAAAACACGATTATTCCTGGTAGCTGACATTGGCTACCTAATTTCGATTTGTTCCAGATGCGTCATCTATAATATCAATAAATCTTTGGTCAAACTTAAATTTAACCGATTACCTATCTATCTAATAAAGAAAACCGCTCGGTAATATAACTATTAGTTTTTGTGTAATTTAATTTTTTGTAAACCTTTAAAAAAAAATGGCACCTGAAAGGATACACTGCCCATAAACCAATTTTATAAATTACAAGGGTATATGAACTTCGAGGGAGCCGAAATTAGCTTGTCTTTAGTAGTTAGTCTTTATTTAGTTTTCCAATTCTCCGCTTAAAGTGCATTAAAATAAGGAATGCTCATTTTAGTAGAACAGTTCACTCCACATATTGTAACTTTCAGATTATATTTGAAAGTAAATTGGCTACTTGAAGAGCAAAGAAACTCTAAAAGTAAGTTTTGCATATTTTATTTCAACTTTTACTTACACTTTAAAAAAATAAACGTAATGTTATTTATTTGTAGTTCCGCTTTGCTATCAAATAAAATAAGTGCTCCCAAAATATGTTAGTATTTATACTTAAACTCCATGCGAAACAAATACTGAACATTAACTTGAGCAATATCGTATACTATGTACTCGTTGTACAGTAAGGAGGTTTTAAGTTTCTCATCGGTAAGTGTTTCTCCATTTGGTATTTCAACACCATCGCTTCGGATATGTGACTTCTTGGGATCTGGCATTGTCCGACCATGCCCAAAACAACTATGCTTATCCTTTGGTAATTTGGTAACATATTTTGCAGCGGTACATTTCATCATATCGCCCAACGCAACTTCCGAGAGAAGCATTAAGCCAGTAGAATTCTGTTGGCTTGTGCAACAATAATTGGCCGATTTTGAAACCATATCGGCGAAATAAATACCTTTTCCAAACATATAACCAGTAGGCGGCGCTTCTGGAGGAGCAATTTTAAGACCATGAGATAATATTCCAGCAAAATTTGTTAGTCGAGAGCCGTGCCATAGCAGCTTTCGGTTATGAAGCTTTTTAAAGGGTTTATAACGGCGGGATTCACCATGTCGAGCGACTTTAAACACATCAACAATTTCAAGCTCATAAGAGCTATGCGTAGCAGCATGTGTATTCCGAACATACGTTTTAAGAATTTCAAATTCCTCACTAGATTTATCTAGTGGCTCTAATTGTGTTTTTAACTGTTCATAGTGTTTGTCCAGTGGATTAATGCTATCCATTGTATCTTCACCTTTTATCAAGTTGTAGGCTACTTCTATTTCTGCTAAGGAGTCGAGCATTTGGCGTAAAGTTTCGACTTGCTGTATTGAATCTATTAATGGCGGCGAATTTACTCCAAAATTGTGAGGAATCAATGTATAGAATCGATTAGTGGCATCAATCAAACTGGCATGACTGTATGAGGATTGAATTAAGTCATAAATTTCAGATCCCACTTTATATGCTTGTTCAATTTGCTTCATGCTTAGTTTACCTAATGGCATTTTTTCCATATCAATGTGAAATTCCAACATTGTTCGCTTCATAATATCGATATCAAAAATAAGCGCAATTAAACTTTGCACTGATGAGTTGAGCTTCGATGGAATACTCTGGTTATTAGAAAAGTCCATTTTTTTATCGTCTTCGTATTGAATGTCAATTGGGAACATGCGTCCTGGTACTTTAACGAAGTTTGATCGATTTTCAAACTTATTTCCAGTTTTGTCAGTGTATACAGTTTCAAAAACATTAATTGCGTCCAAAAGTGTGGCAAAATCTTCAACTTTGTTATTCCCAATGGTGGTGCCAATTCTACCCCATGAGCGGAAGACCCAATATCTGTAAGTAAGATGATATTTAAATGATTATTTTTTGTTTACTTAGATACGATAATTGTTATCTTATGCCCAGTTTTGCCAGATTACTTTTAATTCTAAAGCTTAGTACTCCTGAAGCATGCTCATATAGTGAGTACACACTATAACATTTTGTATCAGTAAATAAACAAATGTCTACAACAGAAAGACCCAAAAACTGCCTTTACGTGCAATTGTAATTGGTCATTTAAGTCGGCAGAATTCACCAAACTCACACAATGAACATGATGGCATGACATAAAGCCCGAGTCCGTTTTCATTTCGGACGTAGCGCTCGAATGAAAGTTGAATGAATGAAAAAAATGTTTGGCCATTACGCCTAAATTGCTGCAAACTGAGTTACTGTAGTTCCGTTTATTAATGCCTTACACAAAAACTACTACTGATAAAGACAAACGATTTTTCATATTGAATAGATTTTAGACGATATTATTTAAAATTGCTTTTGTCGTTATTGTTGTCTGTGCTGTTTTTGTTGTAGCGAAAAGCAAACAAAAAAATGCCATTGGTTCGAATTTTTCTCATGAACGGCTTATCCGAAATGGGTAAAATAAAACGGATCGACTTAGAATTGGTGTAGTTATCGCATGGGCCTCTACTTTTTGGTATGTTCTACAAGGCGTTTTACAAGGCGCTATCTAGTTCACGTCAAGCATAGTGAGAGAGGAGAATTCATCGGCGTTGGAAGCTTGAAGAAGCTTCTGAACTGTCGTCGACAGCCACTGTCTTATTACCAAGCCAGCATGAAGCATTTCCAATGTCATCTGCAGCTAATGCTTTAGAGGCTGATTTCTGTCTCCAACTGCGACAGGCGCTCATCTACGCTATCCGGTTCGTCCAGCTCTTCACCAGGTAAGCAGGCGCCATTGGCAAGTGCCATTTGTCGTAGTTACCTGCACGTTGCAGTTGGGCCAAACTCAATGTTGTTGCTGAAGAGACATTCCACCAGTTCTTCTTTTTCATGTTGAAATACTCGATTCAGTAGTTGTGATGAAATTCAATTTTCGGCCGCCAATTTATGATGAAATTCAATTTACACGCGACAATGTGGCGCGTGTTTTTTATTGTTGTCTCTTTCACTCTAAATGAAGTTCAGTGTGCAGAATGAGCGAAAAAAAATGTTTCTGATCGCAGACGCGTATTCTTTTATCCCACGTCTGAAGTTGTAAAGAAGGAATCCCAGCTTGGGAAAATCCATACACAACACGATTACTGAGTTCTGGAGATTAATATAATGTGCGTTTTATTTAATTTAATTTTATTTCAATATGCGTCCTCCGTCTTAAGCTGGCTTCTCTCTCCGCATCATTTTCTTACAATTTTCTTACCCGCTTGCCTATTGCCGGTCTCGGCTTATCGAGGGTTGCTTGTGTATAACATATCGATAGTTTGCTTACGAGGTCCTCGAGAACGTTAAGTTGCCTAATTTACATAGATGGTTATACATGGAAACTTAATATACTTAACAGCTCGGCCATTCTAATTCCTTGATCGACCAGATCAATAGTTTTGTTTTCTGTATAAATTTTAACGATTATCTTTCAGAATCACTTTCGACACTATTTCGCCAATCTGCCCATTTTCTTAATGTATTTGCTTCTCATTGGTAAGATCTTTTTGATCATATATGGGCCTTTGAATTTGGGAATGAATTTTTTATTCGATCCAATAGCCGTGTCTATCCGCAATACCACAAAATCTCCTACACTGTGAACTATGTGTGGTCTATGATTTTTCCTATGTGCTGTCTCACTCTTATCCTGTATACTCTTAATTTTTTTAATGAATGTTTTCCGAATTGCTTGTAGAAGGCTGTAATTTATCTTCTACGTATTCGCTAAGCGTATCAATTTACAGTCCTCTTTGAAACACTCCAAACATCAAAACTGAAGGTGCTTGTCCAGTGGTTGAATGCACCGAATTGTTTATGGCGTATTCTACTTTGCCCAGTTGTTTGTGCCGATCTGAATGCTGAATAGGTTCGAATATTTTTGCAAGCATTAATTTAAGGATTCTATTAATTCGCTCAACTTGACCGTTAGCTTGAGGCGATGCCGTAGCTAACTTTACATGCTCAATATGATTGTCTTTCAGAAACGAATCAAACTCTCTTGACGTAAAACAACTTCCCCTGTCACTAATTATTCTTTTTGGTCTGCTGTAATATTTAAAAAATCTTGCTAAACTTGAATTCACTTCCTTAGAGCTTGTTGAATTTACAGAGTATAGCATTACAAACTTCGTAAAACTGTCAATTATAACCATTACGTGCTTTTTCTTTGACATAATAGCTGGCAGAGGACCAAAATGGTCAATGTGTAGAGTGTCAAATGGACTCTCAATATTATGCAATGTCCGATTATTTGCAAGTCTCGGAACTGAATACATAATGCATTTAAAAAAAATTTTAATAAAATTTTCAACCTTTGCTTCCATTTTCGGAAACCAATAGTGGCGTTTAATATCCGAAATGCATTTTGCACAACCCACGTGTCCTAATTTTTCATGAACAGAGCGAATGATGTTTTCTTCCATTTCAGATGGTACATATAACAGTAACAATTCGTCTTTCATCCTCATATATACTAGTTCATCTTCAAGTACGAATTCTTAAAAGGTCCGGATTCTTATTCATCTCGTAATTTGGTTATAACCTGATCTCTGCTCTGGGTAATCTGAACGTGAAGACTTATTTCATCATCATTCAACACAGCTATTATCTCATCGCTCTTGTTGATATTTTGAATATCTACGCAAGGATCTAGACATCTACTAAGTGTACCCACATGACTCAGAAATTTCCCACTTCGATGTACAATGGCGTATTGGTAATTCTCGAGCTCTAACGCCCATCTATCAACTCGGGCATTTCCAATTTTCCTATTAAGTGTTAAGGTTAATGAGTTACAGTCGGTCACTATTCTGAATGGGATGCCTTCAAGATAGATGTGAAATTTTCTTAGTGAGTACACAATCGCCAACGTTTCTAGTTCGAAGCTATGATATCTCGATTCTGCGGAAGTTGTTGATTGGGAAAAGTAAGCAATTGGATGCAATTTTTCATCTTCTTGTTTTTGTAATAGAATGCCTCCGAAGCCACAATGCAATTCAGTCTCCTTTTCTGGATTGTATAATGCAAAAGTCGGAGGACAATTTCAAACAAAGTGTTTGAAATACCTTCAAACATTCGTCCGTATAATCAAATGGAACTCCTAGTCGTGAGAGCCTTAGCGAATGGCTAGCGCGTGAACGGAATCTCATTGTTAACATGTTTAGGCAAAACCCACAAAGAATCACCATACTTAGAGTAAACGGTTTCGATTAGATAAAACATTTGCTTGTCCTACTTACTTGTTTTTTTTAAATGCTTCCAATAGTTGCAGCTTATAGTAAGAATTTTTGTTTCGCTGAATATCAGTTAGTCCAAGAACAACATTAAACTTGTCCTTTCCACGAACATACACATGGGCAATTTCATCAAGCCCACTATCAGGGTCCACAGCGAGACCATCCTTTACTTTAAGAGTCATTGATTTTGGTGCCGATTTAGTATAAATGCTTTTTGACTTATAACTCTTTGTATCTTCTTGGGGTATGCGGGCTGATGGGTCTGTTCCCCAGTCACAAAGAGTCATACTGCTTATAAAATTAACAGCACCAGCACCATCCGTTTCCACAGAGTCAAGATATTCAATTGGCACAACATGAATTCCAAACTCCTTGGCTCTAAGCATTCGAGAACTTAGTTTTTTAACCTCTTTCTCGGTAGATATAATGGCAATTGTATCTTCGGTTATTTTGTTATCGCATTTTCCACCCAATTTACCTATGCGTTTCTTTAAGTCTTCCTCGAATTCTTTCATGCCGATGAGAGAAAACTTTAAGTTGTACAAAGATGGCCGTTCTCTTGTAACCTTGGGCCTAAAATGAAATCAAGAAGCGCGTTAAGTTTTAATTGTTGTTATCATAACATTTCTCTCTCTTTGAATATTCGATTTGTACTAATTTGATACATACCTATGAAAATCATCAGGATCCTTTTTCATTGTTACGTTCTTTTCTATTGTGGATGTACTTGGAGGTATATAGTGAATAGCTCTCACCGCAATATTTTTTTTAACTCCACCCAGGAATGGATAGGAAGACTTTAGATCGCTTGGAATTTTGCAAACTTTTTTTTTAGGTTCCGTTAACAAATTTGCGCATTTGGTCCACTCCGATAAATTTCCGTTGCAAAGATAACCAGATTTATTAAAGAGAAACTGACAGCTTTTGCACATTGGACATGGTTCAATGGCTCCGAAAGCTAATAAATCTGCAGCTTGGTCGTATAATCTTTCAGAATCGCCTGTAATAGGCTCCTGCCCATTAGTTCTTAAAATATTTTCAATATCTGGCTTCTTCATTTGGCTTTTAAGCTGATCGCGGAATTCGAAAAAAACATCGTTTTGTTTTTTTAACGTTTTCATCTTATTTTCTTCATCTGCTTTATCCTTTGGTTCGAGCTTTGATTTTTTTGTAACTGGGTCGTCCTCCGATTTTATTGCCCTGCAATTAAAATAAAATAAGATCTATCAGACGTGTTCTACATTTCGAACATTTTATGTCACCAAGTCTACAATTTAAATAAGAAAGCTCTTACACATTTAAGTCCATTTAATTTAACTTTAAGTAGTTTTTTACATGCAAAAAAATATTAGGAGTAGGTAGTGGAGTGGCTGAATTTTACCTGATTTTTTAAAACTTTTGGAAAAAAATCGGGTAAAGATATTTTAGTTCTGTTTTTTATATTCGGCTGTACTATTTATTATAAGAATACACAATTAAAAATGCGCCAATGTTAGGGCTGTTTAAAAAGTTCTCGGCCTCCAATGTATGGTCTCTTAATAAAGGTGTGTTGATGGTTCGAAGCTTTCCGGGAGTCACCATTATCAGAAAGCAAAATGGAAAACTGGAAATTGGTATGTAAGAATTCCTTTGGGGCCCGAAAGAAAACAAGAAAGAAAGTCGGTCAAGCCCGACTATAACATACTCTGTTCCAACGAAATCATACGCTCAGAATAAATTTTGATGCTGCAGTAGCAGCTGAAAGCAGCGCTGCTACTGCGCTACAGCAGCTAACAGTCTTTTGATCATAACTCAACAACCGCTCATCCGATCTTCACCATTTCTTTGGCTGATCGATAAGTTATCCTTATTACTAAATATGAAGGAACGAACCACCTATCTTTAAAACTGTGGGAGATATGACGTTTTTTTCTAAATTGCGGGGCGGGAGGGGGCGTGTCCAAAAATGAAAATAAACTTGATATGCCTGCAGATATAAGAAGCATATGTCTCATACATACCAAACCTCTATCTCTTACCATCTCTGAGATCTGTGCGTTCACACGGACAGACAGACGGTCATGGCTATATCGACTCGGCTGTTGATGCTGATCAAGAATGTACAAGCCCTAGCCACTTTAAAGTCGTCTATCATGTATTTTCTGCTAAGGGCTTCTTTCAGAGTCCAACTTTTTTATGACCACCATTAGCAGTACCAACATATTTATATTTTTCTAAAAAGGTTGATTAAATGTCTTTTATTTCAGATATAATAAGTAACAAAAACTTAGGAAAAGTAATATTTTAACTTAAATTTTATGAGACCACTTAATTGATAACTGAATTTATGCAGACCATTTTTAATTCGTACAGCAGCTTATTTTCTTTTTTAATACTGAGTAACGTCTCCCTTATTTTTTATAACTGCTTCAATTCGGTTTTTCATTGAATTTACCAAGTTTTGACACTCTTCAGAAGTAATGGAGTTCCAAATTTCCTAAATTTTTGACTGGAGGTCGCTTAAAGTGCGCTGGAGCTCATTTCTGAGCTTTCATTTCATTAATGCCCAGAGACTTTCAATGGGGCTCAGGTCAGGGCTTGAAGATGGCCAATCAAGAACGTCAATTCGATTTTCTTGAAGCCAAGCCTTTGTCTTTTTAGCGGTATGTGCAGTTGCACCATCCTGCTAAAAGGTATATTCACCACAATCAGCTAGCTTTTATTCTACTGATATGAGATGGTTTTGTAGAATGTTGACGTATTTCTCAGCATTAACTGTTCCATCTATAAAGTGAAGCTCTCCTAATCTCTATTGAATACCTCCGTTTTTGTTCGTATAACTCGTTTTCTATAATCTCCGACACACAAGTCAAAATTAGATTCATCGCTAAATATGATCGTGTTCCACTGCAATTAAAATAAAATAAGATCTATCAGGCGTGTTCTACATTTCGAACATTTTATGTCACCAAGTCTACAATTTAAATAAGAAAGCTCTTACACATTTAAGTCCATTTAATTTAACTTTAAGTAGTTGTTTACATGCATAAACAAATTAGGAGTAGATATTGGAGTGGCTGAATTTTACCTGATTTTTTAAAACTTATGGAAAAAAATCGGGTAAAGATATTGTAGTTCTGTTTTTTATATTCGGCTGTACTATTTATTATAAGAATACACAATTAAAAATGTGCCAATGTTAGGGCTGTTTAAAAAGTTCTCGGCCTCCAAAGTATGGTCTCTTAATAAAGGTGTGTTGATGGTTCGAAGCTTTCCGGGAGTCACCATTATCAGAAAGCAAAATGGAAAACTGGAAATTGGTATGTAAGAATTCCTTTGGGGCCCGAAAGAAAACAAGAAAGAAAGTCGGCCAAGCCCGACTATAACATACTCTGTTCCAACGAAATCATACGCTCAGAATAAAGCAGCGCTGCTTTCAGCTGCTACTGCAGCGAACAGTCTTTTGATCATAACTCAACAACCGCTCATCCGATCTTCACCATTTCTTTGGCTGATCGATAAGTTATCCTTATTACTAAATATGAAGGAACGAACCACCTATCTTTAAAACTGTGGGAGATATGACTTTTTTCTAAATTGCGGGGCGGGAGGGGGCGTGTCCAAAAATGAAAATAAACTTGATCTGCCGGCAGATATAAGAAGCATATGTCTCATACATACCAAACCTCTATCTCTTACCATCTCTGAGATCTGTGCGTTCATACGGACAGACAGACGGTCATGGCTATATCGACCCGGCTGTTGATGCTGATCAAGAATGTACAAGCCCTAACCACTTTAAAGTCGTCTATCATGTATTTTCTGCTAAGGGCTTCTTTCAGAATCCAACTTTTTTATGACCACCATTAGCAGTACCAACATATTTATATTTTTCTAAAAAGGTTGATTAAATGTCTTTTATTTCAGATATAATAAGTAACAAAAACTTAGGAAAAGTAATATTTTAACTTAAATTTTATGAGACCACTTAATTGATAACTGAATTTATGCAGACCATTTTTAATTCGTACAGCAGCTTATTTTCTTTTTTAATACTGAGTAACGTCTCCCTTATTTTTTATAACTGCATCAATTCGGTTTTTCATTGAATTTACCAAGTTTTGACACTCTTCAGAAGTAATGGAGTTCCAAATTTCCTAAATTTTTGACTGGAGGTCGCTTAAAGTGCGCTGGAGCTCATTTCTGAGCTTTCATTTCATTAATGCCCAGAGACTTTCAATGGGGCTCAGGTCAGGGCTTGATGATGGCCAATCAAGAACGTCAATTCGATTTTCTTGAAGCCAAGCCTTTGTCTTTTTAGCGGTATGTGCAGTTGCACCATCCTGCTAAAAGGTATATTCACCACAATCAGCTAGCTTTTATTCTACTGATATGAGATGGTTTTGTAGAATGTTAACGTTTTTCTCAGCATTAACTGTTCCATCTATAAAGTGAAGCTCTCCTAATCTCTATTGAATACCTCCGTTTTTGTTCGTATAACTCGTTTTCTATAATCTCCGACACACAAGTCAAAATTAGATTCATCGCTAAATATGATCGTGTTCCACTGTCTTTGTACCCAGTTCCTTCTATGTTTTATTTGTGGTAAGCATGGGCTTTTCTTTGGCCTATAAAAAAAAAACACATGTTATATCAATATTTACTGCAACATTAGTGGCCTATACTTACTTTGTAACAACTATAACCTGTAGTTTTCATTTGCCGGCGGGTCCATTCACGTTTAATGGTTTTGCCAATACATGTGGACCAACTTGATGCAATTTCTCGAACAGACAAAGCCGTTTTATCGCGAGGAGATCTTTTCGAAACTTTCAATAGCTCTTGCCAGAATTGAACTTATCAGTAATTAACCGCCGAATTTCTTCACAAACTGCCCTTCCACGTGCCATCGCGAAAAAAGAACAAGCACCGGGTTTTGCTAATTTATCTTCTCGGTATTCCAAATAACAGTTTTTCACCTTGCTGGTTTACAATTATATTTTTCCAGTGTGTTTTGATAAGTCAAATCAGCTGTACGAATTAAAAAGGGTCGATATAATGTCGTACAGCAATGGAGTAGCTTCATATAATTTGAATTTATAAAATGATTTTAACTAATTTGTGTTAAATATTATATATAAAATAAAATATAATTAAACAACCTTTCAGAAAAATATAAACAAGTTAGAGCAGCTACCATTAACTCAGAAAATTTCCTGCTGAAAGTAGCACTTCTCTGAAAATGCATGGTGTACGAATTAAAAGTGGTTAGGGCTTGTATATACTTTATGGGGTCGGAGATGATTCCTTCTGGCTGTTACATACTTTGCACAAATTTATAACTATACTATAATACTATACTACTATAAAAATTTAAATGTAAAAACGGCGGCCATAAAGCCAGAAGAGGGATTTAAATTGCTGTTAATGTCTTTTTCATCTAAGTTTTTAAAAAATAGAGTAAATATTAGTTTTATTAACAAGTATATTGAAAAGAGCACTTAGGTATACCGGTATAGAACTAAGTTTTTTCGGCCCATTAGAATTACACAAAGTCGTTCTCAACCCAAGTGCATTATCCTGTTTAATTCTACTGTTCTAATGAAAGTGCTGCCGAGAGCACACGAAGATTTATTTTGTTTTCTTGATTGCCTGTCATTTCAGATCAGCTTATTTCCTTTTCAGTGATCCACCATCGTTGTGTGCCACACGTGAACATCCTACTTGATTCATTGTTGATGTGCTAATAACTAAAAAATACCATATTGGATTATATACTACGTTTATGCTTGCAAAATATCAAGATTTTTTTTTAAGTATGCCAACTATATATTCGTTAAGCATTATCTATTTGAATGAGATAATTGATTTGCAGTGTCAAACCTAGTCCACACTGTACATTCACTGAGATTGTCCGACAAGTGTTATATGTCTTCCTCACTAAAGCACATTTTTAAAAAAGTTATCGTCATCACTGAAAATGTAGTTTGCTGTCCTCATTGTATTGCTTTTGCATTTGCATTTTCAGAACATATGTTCTTTGTTTACAATTAACAAACTGACTGGCAGTGAAATATACAAATTGATAATGGATAATCAATTGCAAATTATTTCGAAGATTGACTCAGAATATTTAATGTTGGCGAGAGTCTGGAGTGCTTCCATGTCCATATATTCCAGCATGCTCATGGAAAACAGGCGCCGAAATTCATGAATTATGGAAAAGTAAGGATTCCCTCAGGGCTTTGGTGTCTTCTGACATCTTGTCCGCATCAAATTCAGTTATTTTTTTATTTTATTAGTAGTGATGTGCACTATCGAATAAAAACTATCGAACAATCGAATAGATAGAGAGTAATGCGACTACATTTTCCCAAAATGCATTTTTTCTGCTATCTCAAGTGGCCTACTACATTCGTATGGGGAAAAATGTACATTTTGCCCAAAATGCGTAAATGCTAAATGCAGTTGTAGTGAGGACAGCACATAAGGTGTAATAAACAAATGAAGTTTTATAGAAAATATTAAAAAATAAATTATATTATATATAAATACAGCATACTTTGAGGCGCAAAAATCATGATTTTTTATTAAGCATAAACGTAATAACATTTAATGTTGTGAAACTTGCCTCCTGGCAGTTTCAATGATGCGCAAATTCTGCTCGGGGGACTTTTCCGTCAATTTCTATTAATTAGCCGAAAAGATGTGACTAATTACAACTTCAATTCAATTTCAGTTTATTTTAACATATGCAACTAATATTAATTTTACAAATTAGAGAAAGATTAGAAAAGGCCAAACGATTAGATGCTCGCGACCAGCACGCAACTGCACTCGTTGACGTTCAATTCTCGACTTTTTTCTCTTCTGCGACCAAACTTTGATGGGAGTGAGTGCGTGTGAAGATGAGCTTTTGAATTCGCTGTTTTGTGTTTCTTTGAGCTTTGAAAACCGTACAAGCCGCCCCCAATACTGGGACCAGTATTTAAACCAATCGATCGCTGCTATCCTGGTGCTCTACTGAAAGGAGAAAGTGTTCATTCTGGCATATAACTGTGCGATTAAAGGAGCTAGTTTGGGTAATAGGATGTTTTTGGATTTGGCTCGTAAAGTCTTGGAAGTGGCAGTCGGCAAATTTTAGACACAGATCGCTTATATACTTCGGATGCTGTTTTAATAGTGGCCACCCTAACCAGATTGTCTGCTCCTGGGTGAACTTCAATAATTCTTCCTAATTTCCATTTGTTGGGCGGCAGCCGGTCATCCTTGATAATGACGATGTCATTAACTTGAAGGTTGTCGGTATAGTTGCGCCATTTAGGGCGAGCTTGAAGGTGAGAAAGCCAATCAGTACTCCAACGTGTCCAGAATTATCGCAACATTCTTTGTCCTTTCAAAAAGTGAGTGCTGAGTGGAACATCCTTTGGAGAGATATCCGGTGGAGCTTACAGCGAGTCGCCCATCAAAAATTGAGCGGGTGTTAGCACCGATAGGTAATCTGGCTCAACGTTAAGAGGGCATAAGGGCCTAGAATTAAGGCAGGCTTCTATCTGTGTTAAAACTGTGGCGAGTTGTTTATATGTCATTCGGTGTCCTGAGAAAGTTCGAGAGAGATGGGTTTTGACTGCTTTGACATTGGCTTCCCATAGTCCTCCAAAATTTGGACTGTGCGGAGGGTTGAAGTGCCATTGAACTTGACGTGAGGCTAGATAGGGAACTAAGTTCTCTGACAGCTCCGTCTGAAAGGTTTTATGTCAGCTTTGAATTGCTTTGTCTGCTCCGATGAAGTTAGTGCCGCAATCGCTGTACATGTGCTGACAATATCCGCGTCGTGCAAAAAAACGCTGCAAAGCCATGAGAAAATGTTCAGTGGATAATCCTGTAACAGTTTCTAGGTGAATGACCTTTGTAGCTAGGCAGATAAAAACTGCTATATCCGCTTTGTAGCTTGTGTGTACACGGAACCTTGATGCTCGAATTTCAAAGGCTCCCGTGTAGTCCACTCCAGTGGCAATAAAAGCACGATTGGGAGGGTTTACTCGGTGCAGAGGAAGATCCGCCATCAATTGCATACTTGGTTTACTACTTTACTTTAGTAGGTCGATGTCGAAAACACGGCACGCATTTTCGAAGGATGCGCTTGACGACTTGTTTCCCATTGATTATCCAAAACTCGTGTCGGATTGTGGCTAGTGTCAGTTCTATGCCACCGTGCAATGTGATGGGATGTGCATTTCGAACCACGAGATCAGTGAAATGATGCATATGTGGTAGGATCACTGGGTTTCGTTGGTTAACAGAAAGATTATTGGCATTTCGTAAACGACCACGAACTCGAATTAAATGTTTGTCGTCTAGAAAGGGTGATAACTGACAAAGCTTATGTTTGCTTGGTAAGGGTTTGTTGGCATTTAGTATCGAAATTTCAGCGTTAAATATCTCTTTCTGGACAATACGGATTACTCAGGGCGCCCTGTCGTTCTTGCACCTGAAGAGGGCCGGATAGAAGTTGATTACCTTTGGCGCGAGTGTTGCGTATGAACTGTAGTACGTATGCCATGACTGAGATTAGCTTGTCGTATGAAGAGTAGTTTTTGATGAAGGACTCGTGGACTTCAGAAATTTCAGCATTATGCAGCAACAACTTGGACGGTTTTTCTTCAATACTGCCCATGTCAATGTTCTGGATGGAACAATTGCTTGCAGGCCAATGTGATTCTTGCTCGTGAAGCCATTGGGGACCTGACCACCATAGAGGATAAATGGCCAACTCCTGTGGGGTGAGACCACGCGTAGCACAGTCTGCTGGGTTGTCAGCAGTAGGTACATGTCTCCACTGCGTAGGTGTACTGCATTCGAGGATCTGCCCGACGCGATTGGAGACAAAGGTTTGCCAGCGGGAGGGATCACCATCTATCCAAAACAGTACAATTGTTGCATATGACCAATAGAAATTTCTGAAAACGGTTGATGAGTGTGCAGTTGCTCACGGATCCATTTGGCCAACTTTACAGCAAGCAACGCACCAGAGTTTCACACGAGGAATGGTGATTGGTTTTGTTGGCGTTACTCGTCTGCGTGCAGCAAGTAGATGTGTGTGAATGATCCCATCAGATTGTTCTGATCGAATGTATGCACATGTTGCATATGCCATGGATGATCCGTCACAGAATACATGAAGCTGAAGTGATGACAGATCCTGAATGTCGAAATCCAGCTATCTGGGTACTTCAATATGTTCGATGTGTGGCAGGTTATTTACAAAATCATGATATCGTTCGCTTAAAGGAGATGGCAGTGGTTCGTCCCAATCCAGCGGAGAGAAGTTGCCATAATCGCGTTGACTTTGTGTTTTCCACACGTCCTTGAGGATCGCCTTGGCTGTAGTGATACTGGGAGTTAGGAAGCCCAAGGGATCGTATAGGCGCGCGATTGTGGAAAGTATAGAACGTTTAGTGTATACTGGGTTTATTGTGAATTTGATTTTAAAACCGTAATAGTCTTTATTAGGATGCCAGTAGAGACCTAAGGTTAAACTCTAATATGTTGGTGCTGGATAGATATTCTCGAGGTATGTTGCTTAACAGTGATGCGTTGTTTGCGGACCATTTCCTGAGTTCCATTCCAGCGGATCGCAGAGCTGCAACCAATTGATCTCTTATTTGTATGGCTCCAGATTTGGTAGAATGACCGCTTTGTACGTCATCAACATACATCTCGATTTTAAGTTCTGCTTCGGCGAGTGGATATCGATCCCGTTCATCTTCAGCTAATTGTAGTAGGATACGGATGGCTGTGTATGGGGCTGATGCCGTTTCGAATATGACGGTATTTAAGTAGTACTCAGCTAGACGGTTTTATTCATCACTCTAGAATATTCTTTGGTATTGAGCGTCTTCTGGGTGCATATCAATGCACCCGTACATCCTTTGAATATCTGCTGCGAATACAAGTCGGTGGAAGCGCCATTTTAAAACAACGCCTGCCAGATTATTTTGTAGAGCTGGACCGGTGCTCAGTACATCGTTCAGTGATTTTCCATTTGATGTCTTACAGGAGGCATCATACACGACTCTCACTTTAGAGGATAGACTTTCCTATTTAATTACTGCGTGATGTGGTAAGGAGCAAGAAGTACAAGTAAGACCTTCCTTTTCGTTAATAAAACAATGTTGCGCTTCAGAAGTTGTTACTTTGGTAACTTGCCCTAGTTCAAAATATTCTTTGATGACCTGGGTGTAACGCTTGTGTAGCTCTGGCTGTCTTTGGAACTTGCGCTCAAGCATTGTGAAGCGGTTAAGTGCAATTTGGCGTGATTTGTCGAGTACTTGTTTCACACCATTGCTCTTTCGGTGTAAGCTGTCTGGTGGAGCTTATTTGATCCATTTCAAAGAATTTTTTAACCAAATTCTCCAGGTGGGTGTGATGACTGCGAATGGTGACCGTATGTGACGGTGTGGCAGTGACTTGACCAAAGACGATCCAGCCGAGCTGCGTTCGCTGTGCAATTGGTTGATCTTTTCTTCCTCGACGAAGTTCCGGAAGCCTGAGTTGTGGTATTATGTCCACCCCAAGAAGAAGATCAATTCGGTTTGATTTAAAGAACTTGGGATCGGTAAGTTCAAATCCTTGTATTCGACGGACCCATCTGGCAACGCCATAACTTTTGACAGAGATGTCAGATCGCTTAATGACATACCGCGTTTGAAGCGTCAGTCCAAGCAGATTTTTTCCATGGAACAATACACGCCACGCGAGCGCTCTGAAATAGTTGAAATTTACATTCAACAGAACAAGTCAATTGTGAAAACAAAATTATCATGTCCGATGAAGCCCATTTCACATTGAATGGGACCGTAAATAAGCAAAATTGCCGTATTTACGCCTCTGAAAATCCTCAGGAGATTCAAGAAGTGCCTGACGAAAAAGTCACAGTTTGGTGCGGCGTTAGTGCGAAAACGGTCATTGGGCCGTTTTTCTTCCAAAATGAAAATGGCCATGCTGTTACCATCAACCAGGAGCGTTATCGCGACATGATGACCAATTTTGTGATGCCAATTATTCGTCGAAAGCGTATGAGGCAGTTCTGGTTTCAACAAGACGGCGCTCCACCGCACACAAGTCGCATAACAATCGATTTTCTGAAGAAATTGTTTCCGGGCCGTTTGATGTCGAAAAGTGGTGATTTGGACTGGCCACCGCGTTCGCCCGATTTGACGCCGCCTGACTTCTTCTTGTGGGGATATTTGAAGTCAAAGGTTTACGTTAACAAGCCAAGGACCGTAGAAGAGCTCAAGGACAACATTCGAGAAGAAATAGCCGCTATTCCGGCCGAAATGTTGGCGAAAACGATGGAAAATGCTGCAAAAAGGGCACAATACGCCATCAACGCCAGAGGCGGCCATTTGAGAGATATCATATTCAAAAATTGATGTAAACAAATCTACTTGGAACAAATTAAATGATTAAGATTGCCAACCGCCAAATTTTTATTTTTTTCTTTGATTTTAAAAAAAAAAAAACATGGGTCCGTCGAATATAGGCAACCCTGTATGTCATGCTCATGATGACAGTCATGCAAATTTATTGATTGCTTGGGTAGATGGGATGTTTTAGTTTAGTTTAGTTTATTTAGTTTTTATCCCAGTGCATCAAGAATATTTCTTTTAAATTATTGCACTAGGCACAAAGTGAGGGTATTAAGTACAAACGCAGCATCGATGCTTGTACAAAATTGTGGATTGGTACATGAACTTAATGATTCTTAATGGTTCCGTCGTATACTTGCATCTACTGGTTGGTTTCACCTACTCCAGCTATTTCTGCTGAAATAGGATGGCGCTTAAGACCGAGCGCTTGTACGATGCGTTCGGTGATTAGAGTGCCTTCGGAGCCAGAGTCCACAAGCGCACGAAGCACTGCGGATTGACCAGTTTCATAATTGCGAATTCTGACAAGAGCCGTGGCCAGAAGCATAGTGCTAGGTATGCGATTTGTTGCAACTGCGGAAGTGAGTTGAGCAGTGTGTGTTCCCACAGACGAGTCGGTAGCTGCAGGCTGTGAGAGATCACTCAAACGATAGCTATGGAGTTGCGCTGTGTTGGTTCCTGTAGACGAGACGGGAGTTGCTGACAGTACAGGACCACTGGAACGTGAGCTATGGTTCGAGTTTGGGGTGAATGCTTCGCAGCCGCATTAGCAGAGGGTGTATTGTTTGGAAAGTGTAAAAGCGAGTGATGCCTTTGACCGCACTGCAAACAATTTTTGCTGCTTGGACAATGCGCAAGGCTGAGGAATGCCCTAGCATGATCGGCGACGTCTTTCCTTGCGAAGCAATCCTTGGCCAAGAAGTCAGGACAACGACGGAGAATATGGGTGTCGCTACAGAGCGTGCAGCGATGGGGTCAGCAGTTCAGGTGTGAAAACTGTGTCCCTTGTAAGGTTTGTTGCATGAGGATTTGTGGTTGTGCCGTTGAGCGGCAGGTTGCGGTATAGATGACCGCGTTTGTGTAAATAAACATCGATTTGCGATCACGTCAATGCTTATGAAACGGTTGTTAATGAAGGATTCCAATTGAGCAAAGGCAGGAATACTGACAGAGCTGCCAAGGAAATGCTCCCATGCTTGAAGTGTAGTGGTTGGAAGTTTTGTAACAAGGTGATGAACAATCCAATGATCGCAAGTTGTGATGGCGATATCGAGGCGCTTCAGAGCGTTAATACAAACATATGACACGTTCAGCATATGTTTGAGGTCGGAAGAACGTTCCTTGGTTAACTGTGTCAAATCATAAAGGGTGTTCATGTGGAACATAAGCTGCAGTCTCGGATTATTGTAGCGGTGGACAATGAGACTTCAAGCTGTCGCATAGTTACCTCCTATGAGGGTCATTTGCTGAACGTCTATATGGCGATGGGCGGGCAGAGCTTGCTTCGGAAAATGGAACCTTTGGATGTCGGACAGAGCCGTGTTGTCGTTAATGAGCTGGACAAAGGCATCGTAGAATGCAGGCCAGTCCACAAATTTGCCAGTATATGTTGGGATGGGCAGCTTGGGTAGCTGTACAGATGATGGCGCTGCTATGACAGTGGTGTTTGCTTGAGGCACAGATGAAGATGAATCCCCTGGTGCTACCTGTGGAAAAGACCTCTCGTATGCTTCTGATATGGTGCAGGCGATTGTTGTGTAGTCCTCGTTAGCTGCTGATGATTTTTATTGAATTCAATTGACAGGTCTTCTAATTTGCGTAAGCTCAGCTGAAAATAGGGCTTAGTTTTTCGTTCTATGCTGTCCTTTTTAAAGATTCGATATATATTGTTTAATCGGCCAACCAAATCCGTCTGAAGAGCAAATAGGCCATCGACCTGTGGGTCGTGCAGAACTGAAGCTGAGGCACTTGGTTGTTCATCTTGGTTAGGTGCCATCTCTATATGGTTGAGTGCAAACTTGAGCAATAAAATGCACTCACTTTGATCGCAACACAAATATACGCACAATAAACACTCACATTCTCACTCAAGTGTGATGATGCTCCCGTTGACTGCGCTCGCTGCGAAGCCACTTCTCGTTCGGAGTTGCTTTCCACTCAATTAGGCTGATGTTCCGAGCACGATGCGTTGCATGCGACGCCAGTTTTCACTCAAAGCTGCTGTCCAAAGTGAAAAGTGCCGTTGGTTAGTGTTTGCAGTTTCTTCTTTGCGATCTTCTTTGTGCTGCTAGATGCTTCTGTGTAACGGGCCTTGGCGTTTGGTTGCTGGGCCACGTGCAATGCAGCTGGTATGATTTATAGGAATGTGTGTAAAGATGTAGGATGTTTGTGATTTAATTTTCACTTGAAATTGAACGACTTGTAATAGTCTGTATTGCCGGTTCCCCCCATGGGCCACCAAAAATGTTGTGAAACTTGCCTCCTGGCAGTTTCAATGACGAGCAAATTCTGCTCGTGGGACTTTTCCGTCAATTTGTATTAATTAGCCGAGAAGATGTGACTAATTACAACTTCAATTCAATTTCAGTTTATTTTAACATATGCAAATAATATTAATTTTACAAATTAGAGAAAGATTAGAAAAGGCAAAACGATTAGATGCTCGCGACCAGCACGCAACTGCACTCGTTGACGTTCAGTTCTCGACTTTTTGCTCTTCTGCGACCAAACTTTGATGGGAGTGAGTGCGTGTGAAGATGAGCTTTAGAATTCGCTGTATTGTGTTTCTTTGAGCTTTGAAAACCGAACAGTTAATTTTGAAATTTTTTCGTTGAATGTTCAATCATTTCGAGAGCTTTTTTCAAATAAATCTCAAAGTTTTGAATTTTTGTGTCAGCTTCATTTCTTTTCTCTGTGCTCACTGAATGCTCCTTAAGCTGCTCAGAAATCCAGCTTGAAATTGCACGGGAGTTTCGCTTGTTTGCATTCCATACATTTCCTTACATACATTGGCTGATTTAGGCGGTCAAAACTATTATAATATTATTTAAAACAGAAAACGCTTTTTGAGGAAATATGACGCATAGCAATTTTTTTGCTTTTTAGAGCATAGTTTAGCATGGATAAATCTTTTTGTTGCACATTCTAACAATTTCATATCGCTTGCGAGTTAAGTTAACTGCCACGAACATTGAAAGTGCTTTTAAGATTGACAACTGCCCCTTAGACTTTGAAAATTTAAAAATAATAAATTTCGTAATAACCGGAATTTTTGTTATATTTTCAAAGTTGGCAGTGGGTTTTATTGGTTCGGCTTGATTGACTTCCTAGGGTCCTAAAATTATGATTGAGTTTTATTTTAAAAATGAATTCTAATCATAATTTTTTGAGCAATAAAACCGTGCGACAAATTTCAACTTTTGGTCTGGCCTGAGAAAAGTACCAATAAATGGTGAAACTAGAGGCATCAGATAGCTCGCATACTAAGTTCGCGTTTGATGGCCTCAATTATATAATACTAGCAACACACAGATGCAACATCTGTTGCTGGGTAAAAAAAGATGAGAGCTAAAATTTTGAAAAATTCACCTAAGATAAAAGGGTTCAATGGACAAGTGGTTAGAATTCTACCGTGTTGTTGTCCATATAATCAAGTTTGTAAGTTTTACCTCTATGGGCGGGGTACCTGATTATATGGACAATCACACGATAGAATTGTCTACAATTTTAAATATATTGAGATACTGACCCATAAAACGTGTCCCTAAAAGATGGTAGAATGCATCGAAACCCCGCGATATGGATTACCACATTTGACCGCACCCATTATCGAGTCCATTTAGGAATTAAACTAGAGATAACAAGTAATGGCGCTGCAGTCGACTACAAAATACCCTGTGCGTTAGTTTTCATTTGTTCGTTTTTGAATTTTTGAATTTGAATGTAGCCGGTTTTCGTTAGATCTATTAAAGGCTCATCCTGGAAATAGGCTACATCATTTAGTTATTTCAGCTGTTTTAGACCTTACTAACGACAAGCTCAATTGTTTCGCTTATAGCTCCGGTGTTTTCTGTCCGATCTGATTGTACTTTTCAGAATAGATAGATATTGGGCATAGCTTGATGTATACTAAACCACAAGGCTCTAACTTGAAAATTGTGGTTCTGACGGTTTTTTAGGTCTAGGATGGCTAGAGGAGGTTTTGTTTTTTGGGTATTAAAGACGGACGGGGTGGAATTTTCCAAATCTGAAACAAACTTGATCTGCGTACAGCATACATCTACCTTCATGCAAAAATATGTTTCTCTTTCTCTCAAGTCTCTGAGATCGACGCGTTCATACAGACAGACAGACGGACGGACATGGCTATATCGACTCGGCTGTTCACGTTGATCAAGAATATATATGCTTTATGGGGTCGGAAATGTTTCCTTCTCCCTGTTATATACATTCGCACAACTTCATGATCCTGCTTTTCCCATTTTGAATGGCAACAGGGTATAAAAAAAGACCGAATCGCGTTTTTAGTTTCACCGTCGAAGCCTTAGTTCATGAAATATGGCCATTTTTATACATGCAACTGCCTTGGAACAGCATTGACCATTTTGGATATTTCTTTCACTTCTTTTATTTCATGTCAAAAACCTTCTTTACAATATGAAAATGGATCAGTGGGATTAGCTAACGAGATGGCAGACCGCTAATAAATCTAACAGTGCTGGCAGATTATTTCTTCTAGCTAGACCACTCTTAAAGTCCCCATAAACATTTTATTCCAGTTCTTTTATTTTATAGCTACGCAAAGGTGTATTGCATAAATTAAGATATCTTCTTGTGGAACGCCACGCTTTTGAAATTTAAATTCGGAAATATATGAGCCCGAGATAACTGCTTGGGATCGGTATGCTCAATATTATTTTGGCCGTTTTGTTCCAATCTGCGAAAATTTGTATTTGCTGCTAAGCTTGGTACAGAGAATTTCGTTGTTGAATCAAATCTCCCCAGCAATATTTATTAAGGCTGTTGTGCCAGCTGCGCCTTTTTTTAAATACAGTCTGCTGGTCACACATGGGCATATTTAAGATTAGATGGTCTGAACTTGTACTGCTATTAAATTGAAAGTCATTATTATAGTATTTAAGTGAGCTGATATCATATAAGAATTATTTTAACCAGCTTTCGACTAATATTGTCAAGAATACTCATTAGAATAGTCATTCCCAAATATAAAGCTATTACCCAACTGTTACAGCAAAAATATACTTTCGAAGTGACCTACCGTAAGCTGTAGAGAAGGTCGAGTATAGCATTTCATCATTTTTGCGATTTTCCTAACACCACCAAAATCTCAAGTTATGGCCGAAAAATTGCTTTAAGCTTTTTTACTCATTTAAATTGAATTTATCTCGCATAAGCCGTCTGATTGTGTATACCTTAGAAATTGCGACGGAAAAATTTTAACTTATTAGCAACTAACGGGTTGACAGATTTAACTCGATCGCTGAGATATGCGGGTTTCAATTCTGGCATTTCTACTTTTTTTTTTCTTAAATTTCATAATTTTAACCTATGAAGGGCCATAAAGGCTGATCTTGACAAATAACCACACAATGTACCTGCAACTGTGCACAACAAGCAGTGGATTCAGGAGTCAGTTTATCTTTCAGCAGCATGTGTGCGCGAGCCCTAAAAGTATGCCATGTTTTTTTGGCGTCAAATTTAAATAATTTTTATCAATTACTTTAAAAGAATATATGTACATATTTACGAAATTGATTACGAATACTGGACTAAGATTATGAGTTAATCGAATTTAATTGCATTAAGCATTTTTTAACTGTAAACTGAAATTTGCAGTGCAGGCATTGAAAAATGGAAGATGTTGATTGAATGGTCAAACATTTTACGAAATCTGCAACTTGATAGCATCACATGTAGACTTCTAAATAGGAGGAGTAAGCCAAACAGTGAAAAAGTCGTAAAAATTGCAAGTAACACTACAGTATCACATAACGTAATGATTAATCTAGACCAACCAATTAAACAAAAATGACGGTTGAACATACAGGATCTACAAAAGGCAGCAGTAGGCTAAGCTCTCTACATGATATTTTAAAGTTTAAAATGTTTTGCAGAGGGTTATGGTATAACGGACAATAAACAAGAAAGAAAGTCGGTCAAGCCCGACTATAACATACTCTGTACCAACGAAATTATACGCTCAGCATAAATTTTGATGCTGCAATGAAAAGCAGCGTCGAAACCTCGGTTCAGTTAGCTACAAAAACCATGTATATACGAACCGAACCGGCGGATCAGAAACTGTGTGAACCACTGAACCGAACGAACCAGTACTTATTTTCGAGTGGTTTGCATCCCTGCCGGAAACATAATTTTACTCTGATTTCTATTATTTCAAAGCATACTTATAGTATATTAGTCTATTTATTAATGTATTGTAAAAGTTGCAGCTGTCGAAATTTGCTGGATAAAAAGTTACAGTGATATATGCGATCCAAAATGCAGGTATATTTGGGAAGAAGAAGAACAAGAAGAACAAGAGAGCGTTGCAGGCAAAATTATTTTATACTGGATCTTATGATTAACTGAGATAGGTAACACATAATATATATTATATATGTAGTTACAGTTGACCTTTTCTAATTTTGCAACGTGCAAGGAGTAAGTGGAAAGACTTTTTACCCTCCCTTGAGTGACCCTTTTAACAAGTACAGGTATGGTATGCATAAATGGAATAGAATGTGTTATTTTGCTAATTTTCTTTTGTTGGTGGTGTGTATTTTTACCTAATATTGCGTGGCCCTTGCAAAGGGATTTAGTTTTAATCAGAACATGACTATTTTATCTATTACAAACACCAAATCCACTCTGACATGTGCCGTATGCAAGAGGAAGCAAAAAGCCTTTCAGGAGTTCGAGTTATCAGAAGCGGACGAGCACAAATACGACTACAGAATTTCTCCATTGCATGCGAGGATCAGATGTAAGGAATTTATGCTCAAATTGGCATATACTCTTCCACGAAAAGGTGACGAAATGAAAAAAATATATACAACAGAAGTTATTTGCGGAGCTCGGGCTACGAGTCGACTGCTCGAAGCAGGGCTATGGAAACAAGAATGATGGAAATACATCCCGGAGATTCTTCAACAATGATGAGACAACTGCTCAGATAACAGGAATTCTGGGCGTTATCAAACGTTTTAAGATCATTCTCAATGTCTTTAGCTGCGCAGAAAATGTTGATGCTTGCAGATATGGAAAATATATGCCAAGGAGACAAGAAGTCTTTTATGTGCTAAGTGTATCCAGCAAAAAAAAAAATCTTACTCCTACTGTCCGTAAAATATTGGATCATGGTGAGCAGCTTATACAACAAAAACCTTTATCGATGGGAGAGTTGTCAGAGGAAGCCCAAAAATCTAAATAGCAAAATATCTCAACATCAAGAAAACGCTGACCTTTTCAACATGTTGTCGGCCTTCTCTGATCCTCGTATCTCATCTCTCAGACACACCAGGTCACTCGAGGAATAATCCAACGAATATTCACCAGAAATATTAAGTCTTTTAAGCCCTAACTATATTAAAACCTATATTGACAATCTTTTGGAAGAAATTTAACCATTCCCAAGTTAGAACTAGTTTTGTATGAAAATACATTTTTTTTAGTATTAAAAAATTTTTTATGCAATTTTTTTAGTTTAAAATAGTTTAACAACTTCATTTTTAACAAATCAGTTTTAAACTCCACAGCTGATGGACAAGACGCTGTGTATTTCCCTGAAAACGGATTCCGAAGGAACCCGAAATATATCGGAAAATTAAACCTAAATAGTGACGTTTTATTTCTTGTACAATAAAACACACTGTAAAAAACAAGACCTGGAGCCGGCTAAAAACCAATACCTATTTAAATCAATTTTAAAAATTAAAATACTTAGACATTTCATGCAACCTTTTCAGTGAATTAACTTTGGCAGCCGATCCTGAGTCACCCTGTTGACCTACAAAGATGAACGTACGCTCATTTTAAAGCTACAGGAATTCTCTATCATCTTCCAATTTTTGAAATATCTCTATCCGTTCAAAAGTTACGATTTTTGTAACGATTTTTGAAATTGTAAACGCAAACGAGAGAGTAAATCATTCTGGCTGCTTGTAAAGAAGCTAACCGGTGGAGCTTCTTCAAAATCAATTAATCATTTCAACTCCCTTTTGTCTAAGCCTGCATGGGATTGAATGAGACGAATTTCATTACATCGATGGAGTTAAACCTACCCCTCCGAAAAACAAAACTAAAGAAGACACCGAGGATCGACCGCATACCAATGGAATTCTACAACATGTCTCTCACAATTGAGCTAAGCAGATGACGAAAGCAATTAACGCAATTCTGTCAACAGCGAAAATTGATTGAAGTCACGAAAGTTTTTTAATGTAAAGATGTATTCAGCACTTTGAAAAATTTCTGCCAGGAGTTTGCTATTTATTTTGAGTGTGTGGAACCCAACTAAAACCAACTGTATCGCAGAGCGTTTTCTCTCTCTAGGATCTGTATCTCTCTCCAAGCGTTCTTACAGTCATTTGCTAGCTAGCATATTGAACATTAACCCTTCTTTATTTATTTTTGCAGCAACACTTTCCCAAGCTATTTTCACAGAAATGTTGTCAAAATGGTTTTTTTTTTCTGTTGCTTCGGCAAAGACGTGGTCATGCCTCAAGTGCTTGTATTAAAGCAATATTTTCCTCACAACTTTTGACGGACAGACGGGCGGACGGACAGACGGACGGACATACGGACGGACAAAGCTCAATCGACTCAGCTCGTCACCCTGATCAAGAATATATTTAGTTTATGGGGTCGGAAATCAATATTTGTATGCGTTGCAAACTTCTGGGCAAAATTATAATACCCTTTGCAAGGGTATAAATATTAACAAGTCGATGTGTACTTTGAAAAAGGCGAATAACATCGACAGAAGGTAATCAAATAAATTCATTGTTCTACAGAAAACTAAATGGGCTAATATAATAAATTATAAAGAAAATCATATACGGGCCTGTTTCCGTTTTCGATTTCGATCAAATTATGTGAAATCGGAATTGGAAACTCTTCCCTTTTCGAAAAGGCGATTGTTTGACTCGGCTTTTATCATATAATTTCGAATCCTCTCCAAAGAACAGTTTTGATAGCTGACAACTTTAACCGATTTCTCTAATCAATTCTTGAGATATCAGATCTCTTGCCTATTCCGATCGATCGAATTCGGAAACGAGAACAGACCTGATAGATTAAAATAGTAAAGCCAAAAATAAATAAAAATGACAGATCTGTTACCCGCATTTCTCAGCCCTCTAGTAAAATCTATCAAATCAAGCCATTGACTGTTATATTTTAGGTTCCTCTTGCGGCTATCGGAATTGCCAAGGTTATACACAATCAGGCGGCGTAACACAGTAATTTCAATTTCAATAAGTAAAAAATCAAAAAGCGGTTTTTGAGCCGTAACTTTAGATTTTGGTTATGCTAAGAAGAAATCAAGATTGAGCAAATGCTATACTCGACTTGTTCTAGAGCATGCGGCAGGTCATTTCGAAAGTATTTTTTCGCTGTAACACTATTAATCAGTTGATCAATCAATCGGACTAAGATATTTATATAAATAGACTAGATTATATTTACCAGCGGATTTGTTCGGTTTTGCGTCAATTTGTTTCTAATTTATCATGCTGGTAATATTTTTTAACGTGATGCTTTCACACTGATCATGGAGCTGATCAGATGAAGATCAAAAGAGTTTCATACTTCAACTTTCCGCCCATTTTTTAACTTTGTTCGTTGATTTTCAAAAAATTTAAAGTCACGTATTCCGTACTTTTTTTGAATGTAGCTCACAAAATACGTTTGTAGCTAATCGCTGGGAACTTCTCTACAATCTTGACCACCAATATTCTACCCATGGCACAGTGGGCCAAACAGCTCTGCTAGTGGAATTTAATTAATAACTCGAGTAAATGAATACATATTTCATTGAAAATGTAAAGGTTTTTAACGCATTCATCTTTCTGCTTTTTTTTTGCTTTTTCTTTTGCTTTTGCTTTTTTTTTTTTGCTTTCTTTTTTGCTTTTTTTTTGCTTTTTTTTTGCTTTTTTTTTTTGCTTTTTTTTTGCTTTTTTTTTTGCTTTTTTTTTGCTTTTTTTTTTGCTTTTTTTTTGCTTTTTTTTTTGCTTTTTTTTTTGCTTTTTTTCTGCTTTTTTTTCTGCTTTTTTTTCGCTTGGCCATATGGCAAAGAGTGAGCGCTTGGAGACCGACATTTCACCTAAAAAGTGCAACAGACTTAATAGTTGGCCGTAGTTGTTTATCATTTTGGATAATTTCACACCACATTACATAAATGCTAACATTAGCTTGAACAAGAGTGAACGACGTTAGTTACAGTTTAAAGAAGTCAGTATACGCTACAAAACCATATATGCTAATACAACTTACTTCTACCACAATTTGTTTGCTACACATGAAAAGAAACATATAATTGTTATTTAGTTCATACCTTATCTGAATGAGCAAAAAATATATTGACTCAATAAACTTGGATTTTTTGCTCAACGAACGAGTCGCAAAATGCAGGCAAATCTTTGCAGGCCACGTGCTAAACATATGTTCACTTTGATAGCTCGCAGCTGATCCGGAATGCACCTAAGAACTTTTTCAAAAGCTTTTTCAAAAATTGAAATTCGACATAAATTCCGCTAGATTGGCTATTTGGGCCACTGTGCATGGGGCTCAATATTTCGAAAGAACAGTAATTTGTAGTTCAATTTTCGTTATCGTCATTGTTCTCGTTACCGATACTGTTAACGCTATCGTAATAAACTCGTTATCGTTACCAATATCTTTATCGCTATTTCAATTAGCCCTAAATTTGGTGCAAAGGTTGATTTTTAAGAATTTTTCCTTTTCGAGACAATTGCAAAAAAAAAAAAAAAAAAAAAAAAAAACAAGGCGTTCGCAAGGGAAAAATGTAAAAGTGGTTTTCGCGGGCGACAATTCAATCGCCGATTTCAGAGAATCCTAAGGGAATTTATTAATATGGCTAATTTAAGAGTGTTGTGCATTGATGACGCTTTAAAATGGTTTTGATTTTACTACAAATTGATTTATACTTGTTTCAAAATTTCTTTATAAGCACGTTCGCACGGGAGTTATTTTTTCATCATGATATTTATATGGTTTCTGATATAATGGAAAGTAAAAACTTGCACATAGTTTGTTATGGTTTCTCAAGCGAAGTTCATTTGCTCTTCGTACCTATAGAATGATTTTAGATGGCAGAATTGAATGAAATCTATCAGCCATGCTCCGGCTTTCACGTATTTTTGCGAATTACGAATTCAGCAAATTCGTACGATTTTAATTTAGAGCGCTCCGAAATTCGCCAGTTTTTTTTTATCGATAATGTTCCATTCCCAACTTGTTTTGTGTCATTTCACATAACAAAAACAGCTGATGAGCGCCACTACTCATGTAGTACATAGATAGATAGATACATACATAGTCATATATCGATATATACCATAGCCAAATCGCAAATTGTTGTTTTTGTGAGCAGTTTTCCATCTCGCTCAATTTTGTGTGTCTCTATTAAATAATTGATTAAAATATTGCCTTAGTGCGAATTGAGTGGGAGAGTCCGTAAGACAAATCTAAAAAGCTTAGAGAAATGAATAAAAATAGTTCCGTGGGCTGTCGGTTTGTGCATCAACCTATATTTTGCATTTACTTTTCATTTCACGGACTCAGATGTCGCCGGTTTAAAAACGGCAAAACTTTGCGATTTCCCAATGTCGGAGCACCAACTTTTACGATTTGGTGATAAAATCGCAAAGTTTTTGCGAAAGCGAAAATGGGAGCATGGCTGTATAAGTACTTTTTTTAGAAAAAACGATAAAAATGTGGAAAACGTTGTTTGTGCGACTTTGCATTCGAAAATCTCTATATGGGTTATAAATAATAATAAAATTAGCTTAGAGTACTCAATTAAATTGCTTCCCTTGAAAAATTTGACATGCTGTTTTTGTGAACTTTAAATTTTTGGTCTAGGTCAGTTGCGGGAACACAAATACAATGACATGTAAGACTTGCATGTGTGCAGTGACTTGCCACTGGTTTACAGTTTCGGTGTCGCGGCAGAGCGCCGGCAGAATAACTCCCAGAGTCGCGAGTCTGGCTCGCGACCGCCACTGGACTAGGTGGATCTTTCTGTGGAAATGCCCACATTGGTGGATTTTCCGAAATCGGGCACTTGTATTATTTCGCATACTTTGCTTAAATACCGAATTATTATCGAACGAAAAATAAATATCGGAAAATTACATCTCAATTTATTTCACTTACTGTCCTTACAAGCCGAGTTTTAAGTCAATCGGATAAAAAATTGATATTTGTATCTCGAATTTTCCGGCAATTTTCCTTTTGGACAGATTTTCCGGAATCGGGAAAACACGTGTTTCACGTTAATCGGATGAAAAAAATTTGAAGTTTTCCAAATCCCCGTCTTGGTACTCACTATCAGCATGAGACTAAACTACTATAAAAACTTCAGCTCATATCTCTTATGGTTAGGGCAGCGCGACGGTCACTAGTCAGTCGGTCAGGTTGAACAATTTTATATATGTAGACTAGTAAATAACCCGGCGCGCTTTGCCGCTGTCATAATCAGTTTAGTCGTTATAGTAACAAACCGAATTTCAAGTCAATCGGATGAATAGTTTATACTCTGTACCAAAGGTACAAAGAGCCAGAAAGTACAAAGTATTTTGTGTTTGTGGACAGTTGTTGGTAACTTAGTTTCGTTTTTAACAATTTATTGACTTTTGTTCCAAGATGAATTTTAAGATGCGTGCACTTTCGAATTGAATCCAATGACAACTAAATCAACGAGCGTAGAAGCCGACGACCTTAAGCCCGCTCTATCCTTTTCGAGTGCGCCAATTGCAGCGTAGCACAGTGGGCGATTTGCCTAATTTAGCGTAACGAAATTAATTACTCCAAAAATAGCGAAAATTCAAGAAAGCTGTTTATTTTTATAGAATGTTAACCCTCCTTAAAAGGAACAACTTTAAAAGTTTTAAAATAAAAAAAATTTGTAATGTTTATTTTTTAATAAACATTTTTTTTATGGTTTTTGTTTAATGATTCTGTTTGGTGATACCAAATTTTTTTTATAAAGAAATTAGTTCTCTGAGTCCGAATCCGATTCTTTTTCATGATATTTCGAAAGGAGACTGAAAATGCTTTGCTGGAGTTATTAGGTGTACTTTTGCTTAAACTAAATATAACTGGATTCGAAGAAACTAACAAGAGTTCATGAGATCCTACATCGTATTAAATCGCGAGATTTTGCGAGTATGTTTAAGCCGAATATTCCGTAAATTTTTGATACGGCTTCCAAGGCTTCTTCCGACATCATGCCAATCGGAAGTGGTACACTACTTATAATATCGGCTCCATGTTTCAATATCTTGAGTACTGAGCACGGCGTGTAAGACCATGGATATTCTCGTATGAAAATCTGAGCGGTTTCAATTCGTATTGGCGGAATCTGTCGGGTTTTTTTATCCGGAGACTATACAGCGCAAAATGGCACCAAAGTCTTCTAATAAGTTCATAGCTTACTCCGGTTATTTGTGCAGACAATTGAGAATTAAAAAAAACGCGAGCCGTATTACCACTATTAGTATTGCCAGAACCTTCCATTGAAATGTCTGTCAATAATGCTATTTCGACCCTGAACCTGTCTTGAATGGCTGTCTTTCGTTGATCGACTATGCGCTTATCTGAGCCACGGACCTGCCATTTTTTAATCGGTAGCCGATATCCTATGTGTAACATACATTCAAAACAACAAATCTTACAATACGTGCTGCTCTCATAAGCTCATTGCAGGTGTTGTCTTCGACTAGATGCGACACTTCAGTGGTTTGACGTTTTGGGTGGTATTCAACAATGTCCCTTTCTTTTCGTCCAGCACCCGATTTACTGTTGCACTGCGTTGTTGCACTCCAATCGCTTCTTATAATTATTGCACTTTCTTCACTTATCAGAGAGCCTTTTGCAGAACATTTTGAGCTCCTCAATAACGGAATTGTTGTCCTGCTCAGTTCAGCTCGATTTTTCAATTACATTTGAAAATATAAACTCTACCATACTAAAAAAAAAAGTGCGTGCCTGATTCCTAAAAAAGGCAACGTTGTCAGAAAGGGCAGCTCAGGACAGCTAGTGTTGAACAATTTTCACGGGGGGATAATTAAATTTTCACACAAGTCCGATGCGTGCCTCATTGTGTTGTACGCTATAGAAGATGAAATTTGCTCACAAATAGGGTATTAAAACGTTGGTTAGTTACAAGCACAAGATAGCAATTCAACATGTATTCACAAGTCACGCAACATTTATTTTCATTTAATACATTGATGTTATCGATTTGCTTTACTAACATTTTGGTAACGGCGGGCAATCAAATTTTGGAAGATGTTAAAAGTTGAAAATTTTTATTTAGTTATTTAGTTTAGTCTGTCTTCTCCTACCACTATTCTAACTTAGGGCTATATTACAAGCCACTACTTCATTAACAATTCTTATTTTCTATTTCAAATAAGTTATCGTTATCGTTTATTTTACGTACGATTCTTACAAACCAAATTTCAAGTCAATCGGATGAAAAATAGATTTTGCATATCAAATTTTCCGGAAACACGTGTCCAATTATTTCGCATACTTTGCTTACAAACCGAGTTTCATTTTAACCGGATGAAATATTAAATTTTACCCATAAAAACTTTTACGACGCTTTTCCGGGTGGAATTTTAGAAAACCCCGTCTTAGTGTACCCACTTTAACCACATAAGGAAACTTCTGTCCAAATTTCAGCCATCTAACTCTTACCGTTTAGGCTGTGCGATGATTGCCAATCATTGAGTCAGTTAGTCAGGACAAACTCGTATATATGTAGAGAGATTACTTATGTATATATATGTCGGATTAATCGGGTTGGTCGGGTAGGTACGTTTGTTCTCCATCTTCAAATTATCCTTTTTATTAATTTTGTGCGCTATCAACGAATTCTCGAGCGAAAGTGAGTATTTCTCTCACGTCGTCAGACAAGTTACATCTAGTTGTCAAAAATAGTGACTGCACGTATTATGAGGAGGGCATGCCTTGCCATCTCACTCACATTCACCAACACTAGGGACTACCTTCAGCAGCAGCTCGCTTTGTCTCCCTTGTTATGACCTATTTGAGCAACTCTATTCATAACTCTATTACCAATACTGTAATACTTTGACAAGAAATGAAAAGGTCATGTCTAAGCTAAAAATCTTTGCGTTATTCCACAGTGATACGACATATATATTACTTACGGCAAAGCACGTTTTACTTCAGCTTTATCATCGGCTTTTAAGCTTTTGTACCCAGGGAGATTTTCGCCAAAGTCAAACCATCCCAGCTCCGACCGAACTTGAGCAAAGCATTCCACATGATGCCACAAAGGTTGTCCTCCGTACTTCATACCGACTTCAGTATCATAAACAGTTTTCCTTATGCGCACTTGTTTCTTAATAATTGTTTGCTCACAGGCGCGGCATAATGCACGGCCAGATTTGGCATACTCAATGCCAAAATCTTTAAGAGCACCGTTTTCAGCTTTCGTACGTTTTTTTCCGGACTTTACTTCGACCACTGCTCCCACAGTTCCTGAAAAAAGAGTGTGTATATTCAATTAAATAAAACATAGTTCATTAACCAATACAAAGGTACGGTCCCACATGGAAATAATTTGCGCAAATATTTCTAAAATTTGTTAATATTTTGTTTGCTTTAAGCGGGAGCACCAAATACAAAATAGGTTGCCCGCAAACATTTGCCAAGTATTTATGCATTTTTTGGTACACCAATATTTTAAAGCAAATATTTGCCTAGTGTAACAGGGTAGGAACACCCCTGCGAGTTTGCTCTTATAATCAAATATTATTATTGTACATTTGATTGACTTTAAATAAATATGGAGTCTATGCTAGATCACGTAGTCTTTTAATATTTCCAATTACACAAGTGTACAAAAAACAAGTAATGGCGCTGCAGTCGAGTGCCCCGACTACAAAGTACCGTTCATTTGTTTTTGAATTTTTGAATTTGAATGTAACCGGTTTTTGTTACAGCTATTAGAGGAGCTCCCAATGCCCCACCCCCTCTCCACAGCCCAGATGATGAACTTTTCGGCAAATGCAACCAAAAGTACGGTAACGCTTACTCTAATCTATCTACTAATCTACTAATCAACCTGTACGAACTCAACAAGTATGAAGAAACCAGCGTCAACTCAGCACGCGCCCCCACTAACACATACACATGTGAGCACAACACCCACCACCCGTTCGTATGTGCAAACCGGAGTCGATCGGTATGTAAAAATAAAGAATCGAAAATTAAGCCCGCAAAACAATACCTGCGGACAAAGTAACTTTATTAAGCGAGGCACAAAGTGCACTCGGTCTTCGATGTGTTTGTTCTTGGCACCAACTTCAGATTGCTTGCTTAGAATTATGTTACGTTTTGCTTAAGCTAAAGTCGCGCAGCTACGCTGTCAGAAACGCTGGCAGCGGAGCGACTACATTATGTGTTTATTATTTACACAACGCTCAGAGCGGCGCTGTGCGGGAGAGAGTGATATGTGCACATAGATTGGCTCATGTTAACTGCGCCGCCAGCTTATGCTAAATATGCCGACGCAGCACATATGTAGTTTGAAGGATCATATTACTTTGACTTTGAGCGTGGGACTTGAATGTACATAAACATTGCAACAAAGTGTAACAATGTGTGTAAGTTAAAATGTACTGGGTACAGTGGGTACTCTGTATGTGTGCATACCACACAACGACTTTCCCACGAATGTAATATCCGGACTGCTAAATACATACAACGATGAAAATAAACCTGAAGAAGGTACCCTTGCCAAAATATTTAAATCTGTGATATACATTCCAAAGTTCTCTGACCGACTGACAAGATCCGATTGCTATAACAAAAATATAGTAAAAATTGCACATAAACCAACATACACCACTGAGATGTTTTTCAGCAAAACCAAAAGCAAAATAGAACAAATGGACAAGAATAATATAATTTACCAAATTCCATGCGCTGGTGACGGAAACAACATATGCAAAAAAGTATATGTTGGTACAACAAAGACGAAATTAAAAACTAGAATCTCTGGACACAAATCCGACATAAAACGACGAGGAGAAACCACAATCCAAAAAACAGCGCTCGCGGCCCACTGTGCGGAGAGCGCACACTCTCCGGACTTCACAGCTGTTAGCATTTTACAGCAAGAGAAGGACTACAACAAACGCTTCACACTGGAGATGCTACATATAATCAACACACCCACACATATAAGACTAAACTTTAAGACAGACACTGAGAATTGCGCACACATATACAGACATTTATTGAACCATAACAGAAAACAAATCAGTTTATAACTCCACAGCTGATGAAACGGACGCTGTGCACTGTATGTTTATATAATGTGTTTAATGTTTTTTGAGGCTTAACTAAGAAAATTGAATGTTTTTTGTTATATGTATGTTACAGCCCTGAAGACGAATCCCGACAGGGTTCGAAATATATCGGAGTTAAAGGAAGAAAGAGGAGAATGTGTTTGTTTGATATTTTGACAGAACGGGCATAAAAAATACACCTGACCTCGAGCCGGCTAAAACAATAATATTAAATTCATTTTATTTAACAATATATATTAGATTTTAACATTATCATAATAAACAAAAAACTAGTGTATGTAGAAAATTGATGATTTGAATTAAAAAGAATTCATAAAACGAGAAATCACTTTACATCACAATAACTAGTCTGCAGAAAACTTTTATTTCACTTTAACATTATCATAATAAACAAAAAAACTAGTGTATGTAGAAAATTTATGATTTGAATTAAAAAGAATTCATAAAACGAGAAATCACTTTACATCACAGTAACTAGTCTGCAGAAAACTATTCTTTCACTTTACACAAGTATTATATTTATATTAATAACTTGAACATTATTTGAATTGTAATTCGTCACGAGCTGCCAATAGAAATGAAATAAACAAGTGTTTAGATATTTCTATGCAAACGCAGACCCAGAAACAATAAACGATGCGGCGTTAATCCGTTTCTCCGCTTTGTCTTTCGCCTTCTGTGCGCGTCACTTTTTCCTTCTGAGAGTATGGAATGGCATATCCGACTATTAGATTTATTTGTATACATTTGTTTGTGATCCATATATAATTGATTGTTTTTGGGGTAATAATAATAAAAGTCTATCTTAAAGCTTTTCCATTAACGATCTGTCCAATCGACTCATTGTACAATTTTTTAAAATGCAAATAATATATGATCTCAATGATAGCTCAAATGTGAAGAGTATACAAACTTCTTTGTTCGGCGTTGGCTAAACTGTTTTTGGTTGTGTGTGCGTCGCACACCATCGTGTGACCTTTTTTTCGGCTGCAGTAGGTAAAATTGCAACAAGAAATACACACAGAGTTCTGTTCTGCCGACGTCGACGTCAAAGCAGACTCGGGAATAAGGCATGAATTTAACGATGCGTGAATTCTGGAACTGAAGGGTCTCTGTCAGTCCACATTTTTTAGTACTGGCCCTACCTTATATAATTGTATCATGGTAGCAGCGCTGCTTTCAGCTGCTACTGCAGCATCAAAATTTATGCTGAGCGTATAATTTCGTTGGTACAGAGTATGCTATAGTCGGGCTTGACCGACCTTCTTTCTTGTTTAATTTTCACCAACACTTCCGATGCCATCGCAAAAAATATGATTTATGATCCAAATGGGAAAACCAGCAAAAAAAACTGTAGGTGTAGGAATTGATTTACAACGAAAAAAAATTAATGATAAAATTCAATAATATGTTTTGGGCCTTAGAATTGCTGATTAAAATGTGCAAAAATTATTTGTTTAATCGTGCTATGATCGCTTACAATATATATTTAGCTCTACCAAATCAGTTAAGCCGTTCTTGAGAAAAATCAGTTTTTTGATGTAATTTTCCGCCCTCATAACTCCACTCAGACAAAAACAATTTAGGATGGTGTGGTTCTCCTTAAAGGTTATCACATATTTAAATTTGGCACTGATAAGAGAGGGGGCGGTTTTTGAATGCTTATACGGCTATGCCCTTTCACATTTTCTGGTCCTATTAATTAGCCTATTCAAACCACATTTGTTTCTTAGCAAACTTAGATGAATAACGATCATGAAAAACCAATACCCAAAGTTTATATTTGATTCCTAAGATAACAGTATATTGATTTAAATATGAAAAAGGTTCATTTTTCTGAGTAATTTCACTTTTTCCACACGTTCGAAGAATTTGTAAAATTTAGTTGCCAGTTGGAAAAATTTCAAAATTAACTTTTAATAGACCATTGTGCTCTTTATTTTACTACAAATACATATTTTTTGTATCACTGCGCTTTTAGAAGATATGGACTAAAAACTAATGTAATTAATTAATTTTATTTTTACTATTTTTTCATAAAATTTCCTTATAAAATTTGAATAAGCTAAGAAAAATTAAAATTAAATTATTTTATAATATAAACTCACTTAGCTCACAGTATTATCATTGTTATTTTTAATTTTTAGAAATATTAGTGGTAATTTTAAGTGAAATAAGTCGAAAATCTGTATAGTTTTTGGACCATAGCTTCCAGACGATGATTTCAAAAAATTGTAAATGTAGTAAAAGTAAGAGCACAATGTTCTATACAGTAAATAATTTTGTGATTTTTTTCAATTGGCAAGTACATTTTACGAGTTTTTTTAACGGTGAAAAAAAGTGAAAGTTCTCAGAAAAATTCAAATTTTTCATATTTAATTCAATATTATGGTATCTTAGGAATTAAATCTAAACTTTGTGTTTGGTTTCTTCGCGATCGTTGTTCACCTAAGTTTACTAAGAAACAAGTGTGGTTTGTATAAGTTAATTAACCCATTAATAGCCATTGTACCCAAGCGAGTTTTGAACGCCCGTACGCTACACTGATAAGACTTTTCTAAAAGTTCTTTGCGTCATTTTATTATACACACTTTGCTCAACAATCAGACGGTGACAAATCAGCGGCAGCGAATGTCCGTTTTTAATATTAGAGCTCTTTGTAGCTCTCTTCGTCAGTGTTGGTAAAATTTTGGAGGTTGTCCATTCGATCGCATTTAAAGAGTGACGCAAAAAAAAGCAATTGTTTTTGTTAAATTATTGAACGTGAAGACGTATGCTTTAAAAAAAAAAAAATTCGAACATACAAAAAATAAATTTGGAAGCTTTTGGTAAGTCAGAAAACGAGTGTACTCGCTTGGGTACAATGGCTAGTAAGGTAGTCGTTTTTACAAATCTTGCTTTGCATTAAAATTACATTCAAAATCATTGTAACATTATAATTCTATGGCACACGATTTAACAAACTTAGCAGTGCCTTGGAAACAGGAATAGGATAAGGATCAACAAAATCACTTGGTCAAACATTTCTCGAATTGAGAACAGGTAACTTCATTATATCATACAATTTCCATATAGTACCAACTGATTTTCCAATACCAGGAAATGGAATTCTTGGATTAGACTTCATGAAAACATTCAATGGTCTACTCGACTTCACTCCAGAAAGCGATTCTCTAATACTACGACCAAACAATTTACAATCTTCAATACACATCTCAATTGTCTATAATACAGACAGCAACGAAATCGTTATTCCATGTCGATCCGAAGTAATAAGACAAATTACACTTAATACAGATGACGAAGAGATTCTAATACCAAATCAAGAAATTCAAAAAGGTATTTTCATTGCAAATACAATTTCCCATACAAAAAATGCGTTCGTTCGCATACTGAATACAACGAACTAAACTCAAGTTCTAAAATTAGAAAACTCCAATATGAACCACTTCAAAATTATGAAATATTACAGATAAATGATCCACAAAGAAAGGAATTAGTATTATCTCAGTTAAAAAAGAATTTCCCGTCTCAATACAAAGACGTTTTGACAGAATTGTGTTCGAAATATAAAAAATTGAAGATTGAAAGATGATGAACCAGTTTATATAAAAAATTACAGAAATCCCCATAGTCAGAAAGATGAAATTGTAAAACAAGTTGAGAAATTAATAAAAGATAACATTGTAGAACCATCAGTGTCAGAGTACAACAGCCCATTGCTTTTAGTTCCAAAAAAATCACTACCTGATTCAAACACAAAAAGGTGTCGTTTAGTGGTTGCTTACCGCCAGATAAATAAGAAACTATTGGCAGATAAATTCCCATTACCAAGAATAGACGATATTCTAGACCAATTGGGAAGAGCTAAATATTTTTCATGTTTAGATCTAATGTCTGGATTCCATCAGATAGAATTAAACGAAGATTCAAGAAACATAACTTAATTTTCAAGGAGCAACGGCTCTTATCGTTTCACACGATTACCCTTTGGATTAACAATAGCACCAAATTCTATCCAAAGAATGATGACAATAGCATTTTCAGGATTAAATCCCTCTCAAGCGTTCCTTTATATGGACGATTTAATAGTCATCGGTTGCTCAGAAAAGCACATGCTAAAAAATTTAATTCACGTATTTGAAATGTGCAGAAAACATAATTTAAAATTACATCCCGAAAAATGTACATTTTTCATGCATGAAGTTACATTTCTAGGCCATAAATGCACTAGTCAAGGAATTCTACCGGATGACAAAAAGTATGAAGTCATAAAAAATTATCCAGTACCTGCTGACGCAGACAGTGCTAGAAGATTCGTTGCATTTTGTAACTATTATCGTCGATTTATCAAAAACTTCGCGGATTATTCCCGCCACATTACATACTTATGTAAAAAGAATGTTAAGTTCGAATGGACACCTCAATGTCAAGAAGCATTCGATTATTTAAAAGAAAAATTAATGTACCAGACATTACTGCAATATCCAGATTTTTCCAAAGAATTTTGTATCACCACGGTTGCAAGTAAACAAGTTTGTGGAGCCGTATTAACTCAAGAAAGCAACGGACTACAACTTCCTGTTGCATATGCTTCACGATCATTTACCAAAGGTGAATCTAATAAAAACACCACAGAACAAGAATTACCTGCAATACATTGGGCAATAAATTATTTCAGACCATATATATATGGAAAACATTTTACAGTTAAAAAAGATCATAGACCACTAACGTTTCTATTTTCAATGACAAATCCAAGCTCAAAATGAACAAGAATGAGACTTGATTTAGAAGAATACCAATTTACAGTCGAATATCTTAAGGGAAAGGACAATCATGTTGCAGATGCGTTATCTAGAATAACCATTGGTCAACTCAAAGAAATACCAAAACAAATCCTAAAAGTCACTACAAGAAGCGAAAGTTGATATAAAAAATCCTGCGTAGGAATAGATTCGGAATTGCACAAGCAACCGAACACTTCGAAGCCCAAAATATATTACGTCATTCGAAATGAAAATGTTAAAAAAGTAGTGACCATGGAAAAAAAGTAATTGCAAGAATTAATGTTGATGACCTAATGGAGTTTTTGATTTAGATCAATTTTTCCAAAGGCTTGAAAAAGATGCCGGTATCCATGGAATTATTCAACTAAAAATGGCACCGTGCGAAGAAATCTTTCAACACGTTTCAATTGATTCTTTTAAAAATATGGGCAATAAAATACTAAAAATCTAAGAGTAGCGCTACTCCAGCCGGTGACCACAATAAAAAATTAAAATAAAAAACAAATCGAAGAAATAATGTCTACATATCATGATAGTCCAATACAAGGAGGACATACAGGAATAACAAAAACGACGTCGAAAATAAAACGTTATTTCTATTGGAAAAAAATGTCACAAGATATAAAATCTTGCGTGAGAAAATGTCAAAAATGTGAAAAAAGTAAAATTACTCCTTTGACAATAACTGAAAGTCCATTAATGGCATTTGATAGAGTAATACTGGATACGATCGGTCCATTACCAAAATCAGAGCAAGGAAATGAATATGCTATCACTTTAATTTGTGACTTAACAAAATACCTTGTTGCCATACTAAAACCTGACAAAAGTGCTAATACAGTAGCAAAAGCAATTTTTGAATCTTTTATTCTAAAGTACGGTCCGATGAAGACGTTCATTACGGACATGGGAACGGAATATAAGAATTCAATTATCAAAGATATATGCAAATACCTTGGCATTCAAAACATAACATCGACAGCCTACCATCACCAGACGTTAGGAACTGTTGAAAGAAGCCATAGAACACTCAACGAATACATTCGTTCTTACATATCGGTTGACAAAACTGATTTGGATACTTTGTATATTGTTTTAATACCACACCATCCGCAACACACAATTATTGTCCCTATGAGTTAGTATTTAGCAGAAAACCTAGCGTTAACAAATCATTTAATAGCATGTATAACCACATTAATCTATTATATTACGTAGATGACTATGCAAAAGAGTCAAAGTATAGATTAGAATTAGCATATAAGCGAGCTAGAACTATATTAGCAGAAAATAAGAGGAAAAATAAGGAACTGTACGATTCTAAAGCAAAAGATATAAGTTTATCAATAGGAGATAAAGTTTTATTAAAAAACGAAGCAGGCCATAAATTAGATTTTAGATATACGGGACCGTATAAAGTGGAAAAGATAGAAAATATAGATAATATAATCATTTCAGACAATAAGAATAAAGAACAAACAGTCCATAAGGATAGGTTGAAAATTGTTATCTCATAATTAATATTTTATCAAATCGCATGCACGCAGATAAAATATAATTTTATTTTTTTATTCAATCATTAAATTAATATAAAGTATATATATAATATATAAATAAATATATATAAATATAAATATATATATATATAAATATAAATATATATATATATAAATATAAATATATATATATATAATATATAAAGTTATTTCAAAAAAAAAAATATATAAAACAAAAAAAAAAGGAAAACAACAAAACATAGAATTAACTACAAATATATAATTATACTTTTCACTTCTATGCACATTTTCGTACTTAACTAGCTTAAGCAAAACGTAACATAATTCTAAGCAAGCAATCTGAAGTTGGTGCCAAGAACAAACACATCGAAGACCGAGTGCACTTTGTGCCTCGCTTAATTAAGTTAATAAATAAAAACTCAACAACCTGACTAAGTTTATTTCACTGGATTGGCCTGGAAACACACCGACTTCTACAGGTTTGAGGATGTTAAATATTTTATTTCTATTATTTTTGTGGAAAATGGGGTCACTGGTGTTCAATACTTTTGTAATGAAATTTTTAGCTGTGTTAATTTTCATGCATTTTGGATGATTTGAGTAATAATTTATCATTCTTCCGGATGCCATGGATTTTTGGTACCAGTCCAGTTTTAACGTATTGTCGACTCTGTGGTGAATTTTATATCCTTGTGATATTTGTTTAATTTCTTCAAAGTTTTCTCAATTTCGTCCTCCTTTACGATTGTGAAGAGGTCATCCACATATTTTGTAAGAAGTCGTGTGTTGGATACCTTGCTTAAAATTTCCTCCATTACAATATCTGCAATTATGGGCGATGCTGGGGATCCCATTGGAAGTCCTTTGTACTGGATGTATATTGCCTCTTCGTATTTGAAATATCTATTTTCTGTTATACAGAATCTAACTATTTCCATAAATAGCTGTTTGGGTATGGCAGTGTGTTCCTCAATCTCGCTCCATCTTTTTTGAATGACTTCTAAGGATACTAGCTTCTCATTATCATAAATATAGGTGTTATTTTTTCTTTGTTTGAAGTCTGTCGCGTTTTTAATATTGTATTGGGATTGGGCTGTCAAGTTTTTTGGAATGTTTGTGAGGTATTTGCATAAATAGTATGAAGGAGCGTTGGTCATGAGCATATTGGACGTAAAGGCATGTTCTCTTTATGAATTTTGGGGAGTCCATAAATCCTAGGTGGGAGTGCCTACATATGTCGAAAGCTGATATTTTTCCCTCTTGGTAATTATTCCTAGTTTGTTGAGTTTTTCTACTAGTAGATTATTTTTTGTCTGCAGTCGTAAGGTCGGATCTTGTCGTAATATCCCATAAGTAGTTTTTTCTCCTAATATTTCTTTCATTTTGTTGTGATAGTCTTCCTTCTCCATTGCCACGGTTACATTTCCCTTGTCCGAATTTAAAATTAATATTCCTTTGTTATTGTGTAAAAATTTTCTTGTTTGTTCCACTGTGTCAGTTAAGGCGCGATCCATTGCACTCTCACGTGTTTTTGTCATACTGTCTTTGATGAGAAACGAAAGTTGCGTTCTCGCAGTTTCCTGGTCTTCCTTTGTTTCTATTGTTTTGACTAGTTCCTCTCCATCGCCAATGAGTTTGAAGAGAGGGAACTTCTTCATTGGTATTGGGAGAGCGAACTTTGCTCCCTTCCCAAGTAACTGTTCCACGTTCGGCGGTTGTTTTGTTTACAAACCATTCCTTGGTCTTGTTGTTGTTCTCGGTCAGAGTCTTGTTACGCTCTCTCCTTAAATTTTCATGTTTGGTCATCTGGTGTTCCGTTAGTTTTGCGGTTCTTCTTTGTGTTATATTCTCTTCACTCTTAAAAAATGCTGTCCAGTCCTCTCTGTGCATTAAACGTTGTAGCTTAGTTTTGGTGCGGTTTAATTGTTTTGTTCCTTGCTTAATTTGTTGATGTTTGAGAGCAATAAGTACGTTTAGTAGTTTCGTGTGGTAGAGTTCAGAATGTTTGGCTATAAGTTTTTGTATGTCAGTCGGTACGTTTTTTTCATTGTTGAAAATGTTGTTGTGAATTTAACTGTTATGACTATACAATGTTGCGTGTTTGTGTTCTTGGTAAATTATTTGAATAAATGCATAAATCGAATTAATGTCAACGTAAACTAAATTGATCGGTGACTTCTTTGCAAGAATCATTGGTGAATCAAATATGAATTTATAGGTGAATTCATCAATGAATTTTGCAAAGAAATCATGCGTGAACCATGCGAAGAAAGAAACGTGAATTCATGAGTCATGCATGACCGCCTAGGACATGCCAATGTTAAATTTACGTATGATTTTCATGGGAATTCACCCAGGATTCCTCGACACCCATGACTAATTCATTGGTGATTCACTGATGACGATTACTGAAGGGGAGTGACAGGGCACATATACACAAATTTAGTGTGTGTGTGTGTGTGAAAAAAAAAGATTTTTAGAATCACTTATTGAGTGAAACTCCAGTTGACTCCGACCATGCGTTTCTTCTTTAGTCATCTTGCGGAGTACTTCTCAAGGTAATGTTTGAGACTTTAACTCGACATACGCAACAATAATGGCTCGACACTTTCACTATCTATTTATAATTAATTACCGCAGGGCACTCACAAACTTGATGTACATCAACATCAGCAACAATAAAGTAAGCTGTGCACACAAAAACTCACCCCCAAAATTTGTCATCGGCAATCGAATATGGGAGCATTCGAAAACCTTTCACTTCGAGTGACTGAATCAAAATAAAAAAATGTGGACTGAACTGAAGGCATAATGTCAAACTTTGCCCTACCTTATATAATTGTACCATGGCTACTTTTGATAATAACTCGAAAACCGTTCATCCAATTTTCACCATTCCTTTGGCTAATTGATAAGTTATTCTTATTACTAAATATATCCAGAAGGAACAACCCACCAATCTTTAAAACTGTGGGAGATTTTACGTTTTTTCTAAATTGCGGGGCCGCAGGGGGCGTGGCCAAAATTGAAAATAAACTTGATCTGCCTGCAGACATAAGAAGCATTTGTCCCATACATGTCAACCCCTATCTCTTACCATCTCTGAGACATGACCTACATGACTCGGCTGTTGATGCTGATCAAGAATATATATACTTTATAGGGTTGATGTTACATATTTTTGCTCAAACTTATAATACTCTGTGTACCCCAGGTACAGAGTATAAAAACATGTACATAAGTAGTTTGGAATTATATTTTATACTATTAGGCACACTGTATCTACTCACAGCATTGACTGAAATTTCACTTTTCCCTTTTTTAGTTGGTAAAGTGTGCCTAATACTATCATGTCATAGCTATGTCATAGCTATGCGATTTGATAGGAAAAGATACATTGTGTTAGCCGCCCCTTAATGGAAAAATCACGAAGCTTCAGTTTCTGCAAAAAAGGCTTCTGATAAGGACATGTAGTTTTGCAACAATTATTAAACACGCCAGATAAATCTGAACTAAAGGACACTCAGGGATTTGAAAAACCGGGTCCTTTAACCGAAGATGACGCCTTAGCCTTAGCTGAACAATTTGTTAACCAAAAGTCAGTACAAGTGCAAGTTAACAACAATAACATTCACAAAGCCATAAAATAAAGTAAAACAATAACAACTCCTAACACGCGCATCCGCTTGCGCAAGTTCAAAGCCCCAATTTACGGAAACCCGATATGCTGACTCCAGGTCTACAGCGCTTCCCGTGGGAATCGCTAACGCATCATAAGGCGACGAAAATGTTGTGCAACTGCAGCAGCGCAGCAAAATGTGTTGGTTGGCAAGTTGAGGGTTTATTAGGTCCAAATCATTGTCATTTACTTTAGTTCTGATTTTGACTTAATAAAGGAAAACGTGTCGGCTTCGGTCGAATAAAAATATTTTTTTTATTTAACAAGTCCTTAAGGATTTAATTGGCGCCCAACGTGGGGCCTTGGCGCGTTATCCTTCGGTCGTAAAAAAGCACCTCAAGTAGCTGCAAGTGTCGGGAGAAGTCACGGAAAAAAAACACCCTACGGCTGTAAAGTGGAAAAAAGCAAAAAAGTACCTCAAGTAGCTACGCGTGAAAACTTACAAAGCGAAAACCACGAGAAGCGACAAATCAAAAGGCTATCAAGCGCCTGCAACGACGCATACGACGTACGGGAAACAAAGCACCTCAAGTAGCTGCAAACCAAACGCCAAGGTCCAGAAGCAAGAACCATCGCGGGAGTGTCGAGTCTGTAGATTTTGTTCGCAGACAACCGGAGCGGAGGTGTTGACCCGGGTACCCCAGTAGCAGATGCAAAAAGGATTCTACCCACCAACCGGCACGGGATGTTTTGGATTATATAGTAAGTAGTTTTAAGCTTTTAAAAAAAAAAAATTCCAAAAAGAAAAATTCCAAAGAATTCAAAATAATTTTTACACAGAGCAAGAAGTTCGATATAAAGTAATTCAAAAATAAACCGGGGAAACCCCGCAAGAAAAGAAAGAAAGAATAAGAAAGTATAAAAACTTTTGTCGATTTAACACCCCAGAAAATTTGAAAAAGAAAGATATTTGTAATAAAAGTTCTATACTTATTGGTCATCTCTCCACAAAGCGAAATATTTAAACCACTACATATTCGAAAAGTTCACTTAATAGACAGAGCACACAATCTCATTTGCGCAACTTTCATATTCATATAAATACACAAAACCACAATGGCTACAAACCAAAACAATTTAATTCGACCTGCTCAGCTTTTGCCTAACAACAACAATGCACAAAACCAACGGGCAGAAAATGCGCCGGTTCAAATGACTGTGACCGAACTACAAGCACAAATAAGAGGTATAGTCCAGGGTATGTTAAATAGCAGAGAGCCAGACCAAAATAATCAGCCACTGGTAGTCCAGGAAATTAACGTAAATGCATCCAATCTAGGCGACCTGGACAAAATTCCAGATGTAGTGAAGTCTCTACGCGAATTTTCAGGTCAAGCAGGAGAATTTAGCTCTTGGAAAAAAAGTGTAGAGCGCATATTGCAAATGTATACCCATATCCGAGGCACACCAAAATACTACGGAATTCTAAGCATAATCAGAAATAAAAGTACAGGAAACGCAGATTTGGTTCTAGAATCTTATAACACGCCTTTGAATTGGATTGCAATTTCCAAATGCTTGACTGCTCATTACGCTGATAAGAAAGACATAGGCACACTCGAATACCAAATGACTTCTTTAATACAGGGAGGCCAGTCAATACCAGAGTTTTATCAGAAAGTCTATTCACACCTGTCACTAGTTTTAAACAAAATTTCATGCATGGAAATGAGCAGGGAGTCACTTGACTTATTCTCTAAAAGCTATAGAGAAAAAGCGATTGATACATTTATTAGAGGTCTAAATGGTGACCTACCAAGACTGTTAGGTATGAAAGGCCCAGCAGACATGCCTGAAGCACTTCAATTGTGTGAGAAACTGGAAAACCAGAAATTCAGAACTAACTATGCCAACAGCAGCCAAGGCATGCTGAGAAAAGTAAATATCCCCTCTGCCCTTCCTATTCCACCTCGTAGAAATATTCAGCGTTTAGCTTCACACCAATTTTATCCAAACTTAGCCCACTTGCCTCAGCAAACCATGCAGAAATATGAGCCCCAACAACAGTTCGTCCCAAGAAATCCAAATTTTCGTCCGAACGGCTACATGCCACCCTTACCTCAACGTCCGATAGCTCCAAAGCCATTGCCCAAACCAGAGGCAATGGAGGTGGATCAAAGTATCCAAACCAGGAGGGTCAATTATATGAACCGTCCATACAACGACATGGCAGGGAAGAGACCCCCACCTAATTCATCTGGCGATCAGTCAGACAAAAGACAAAGAAATTTCCACATGACATAGGAAGAAGAAGAGTATTACGCGGCCATGAATAATACAGAAGATATTAGCGGTGAAACCTTAGCTGACTATTTGGAAGCGACGGAAGAACATCCCGCAGAAGAAGAGGAAGATCAATCGGTCGTTGACCATGTGGAGTTGAATTTTTTAGTATAAAATATTCTTCGTTACCTTACATTGAGTGCAAGCTCAGTAACGGAGAAATTGTCAAAATTTTAATTGATTCAGGCTCTAACAAAAATTACATTCAAGGAAAAATTGTCAAAAATCCTATTCAAAACAAACAACCCTTCATAATAAGTTCAGTCGGAGGAAAGGTAAGAATAACACACCACACAATTGCAAACCCGTTTGGTTCAAAAGACACCAAAATTAAATTCTTTATCTTACCCCAGCTCACTACATTCCATGCAATAATAGGGAACGACTCATTGCGCGAGCTTCAGGTAGATATCTTCAATACAAGGGGTTACATTTCAATTCAAAACAAGCTCAAAATAAAAATTAAACAGCAAAAAGCGACAGAGGTAAACAAAATAGATATAAGACTCGATCATGCCAATGAGAATCAAAAGAAAAAAATGAATGAGCTATGCTCAAAATTCTCAAAACTATTTTGCGAACCAAATGAAAAACTGACATTTACAACGAGAGTTCAAGGCGAAATTCGAACGAGCCATGAAAACCCGGTATATTCAAAATATTACGCTTACCCAGAATCTTTAAAGCCGGAAGTTGAAAAACAAATCAAGCAAATGCTTGATGACGGCATAATACGACCCTCACGGTCGCCCTACCCATATGGGTAGTACCCAAAAAAATGGACGCTTCAAACGAAAAAAGTACAGAATAGTACAAGATTATAGGAAAATAAATACTATCACTATTGCGGACAAATATCCCATTCCAGACATTAATGAGGTTCTGGCCCAGCTGGGAAAGAATAAATTCTTCTCAGTTATTGATCTTAAAAGTGGATTTCATCAGATCCCATTAATAGAATCGGACATCAAAAAAACGGCTTTCTCAGTCAACAACGGCAAATACGAATACACACGTTTGCCTTTCGGACTGAAAAACGCTCCCTCAATTTATCAACGTGCCCTTGATGACATATTAAGGGAACATATCGGGAAAAGATGTTTCGTCTACATAGACGACATTATAATTTTCAGCGAAAGCGAGGAAAACATCTTTGCGATATTGAGAGAATTTTCGAAACTCTCGAAAAAGCAAACATGAAAGTTCAACTCGACAAGTGCGAGTTCCTTAAAAGAGAAGTCGAATTCCTAGGGTTCATTGTCGCAGAAAATGGGGTGAAGACAATTTCAAAAAAAGTCGAAGCGATTCTCAACTTTTCAGCTCCAAAAACCATCAAAGATCTTCGCTCATTTTTAGGACTATCGGGGTATTATCGCCGATTTATCCAAGATTATGCCAAATTGACAAAACCCCTCACAGCCCTTTTAAGGGGGGAGGGAGGACGGCTGTCCAAACACAAATCCAAAAAGACAAACATTACGCTTGGTAAGGAAGCCTTGGAGGCGTTCGAAAAATTAAAAACAACTCTCACAACAGGAGAGGTTATGTTGACATACCCAGACTTTACAAAACAGTTCCAATTAACGACAGATGCATCCGACTTTGCGATAGGAGCAGTTTTAGCTCAAGAGGACAAACCTATAATTTTCATATCCAGAGCACTTAACCAAACAGAAGAACATTACGCCACAAATGAAAAAGAAATGTTGGCCATTGTTTGGGCTCTGAAAACATTAAGAAATTATCTGTAAGGGCAGGCCAAAGTCAAAATTTTCACAGATCATCAGCCCCTAACATACGCACTCAGCCACAAGATCCATAACAGCAAAATGAAAAGATGGAAAGCCATACTAGAAGAATATGACCACGAACTCGTTTATAAACCAGGAAAGGCAAATGTAGCAGACGCACTGAGTAGGCCGCCTATGCATACGACATCTGAAATAAATTCGATATCAGCAACAATACACAGCAGCGATAGTTCGTCAGAAAATCTTATTCAAACGGCAGAGGAACCGATCAATGTTTTCAAAAACCAGATTGTGCTTAAGACAGGCGAGGAACCTTCATATAATTTCGAAATCATATTTCCCACATACCATAGACACACTATTACCGAAAGCTCATTCGACTCGCAAAAGTTGATAGACATTCTTAAGACACGTCTCAACCCCTCGATAATCAACGGCCTACATACAGAAGAAAGGATCCTAGGTCAAATTCAAGAAATCTTCCCCATCCACTTTTCCAATTATAGAATTCGATTTTCGAGTAATTTGGTCACAGACCTTATAGACGAAATCGAACAGGAAAATGCTATAATAAAAGAACACAAAAGAGCACACAGAAATAGCTTGGAAAACAAAAGGCAACTTCCTGAGAAAGTCTATTTTCCCCAAATGCACGCAAAGGTTAAGAAAGTAGCTCAGGAATGCAAAGTTTGCAAAGAGCAGAAATATGAAAGACACCCTAACAAGCCAATACTTCACCACACCCCTATTCCGAAGTACCCAGGGCACATAGTTCATATCGACCTATACTTAACCCAAAAACAAGTAGTGCTGACAGGGATCGATAAATTCTCAAAATTCGCAGTGGCCAAGGTAGTGAAGTCCAGAGCTACTCAGGATATTAAACGACCAAAGAAATACTTATTGGTTTTGGGATTCCCGAGGCAATAGTAATGGATAACGAAAAGTCTTTAAACTCAAACCCTATAACAAGAATGATGCAAGATCAGTTTAACATTGAGGTCTACAAAGCACCACCCTACAATAGCCTCGCGAACGGTCAAATAGAAAGGTTTCACTCCACGCTAGCGGAGATTATGAGATGTCAAAAAGCAGAAAAAACACATGTCTCTTTCGAGGATCTCCTTGACAGATCTATTTGCAAATATAACTATTCTATCCATTCAACAACAAAACGAAAACCCGTTGAGCTATTTTTCGGAAGACGCGTCGCTAACGACCCGCGCTTATTACAAAAAGAAAGAGAGGAAAACGCAGATCAGATAGCACTCAAACAACAGACCGACATAGACTACCACAACAAACACAAACAACAAGTCAAAACATACGCTCCAGGGGAAAAGATTTTCGTTAGAAATAACAAACGAATAGGAACAAAATTATCAGCCCGATTCAAAGAAGAGACAGTTAAAGAAGATAGGAACACGACAGTACTAACAGAGACAGGACGCATAGTTTACAAAAGACTGATACGAAACTAACAGACAACTCTCATTTTTAGGCTATTGACAGGCACATGTTGTGCAGCGGACGTACAAGTTATTGACTACACGAACTCCGGGACAGTGACCATGACCACCGGACTAGTAAAAGTACAGAACGGGACTTACAGACTAATCCACATGGTAGACTTTGAAGAATACCAGCAGACCCTTGACATTATAAACCGGACAATACGGACAAGACTCAAGACATTTGACCCCTTACTTCCGTTCGCGCAAGAAGAGCTTAGTAAAACACAAAATTTGTTAAACAAGCTTGTTGTCAGGAAACGGGTCAAAAGACACATCGATTTGATAGGAACTGCTTGGAAGTGGATAGCAGGCTCCCCAGATAATAACGACTTTCAAATAATAAAAGAAAAAATCAACAACGCTTTGCAAAATAACAACAATCAGGTAATCATAAACCGACTTATAATGGAAAAAATAAATAATATGACCCATACAACGCAAAATATAATGAACAGCATAAAATTTGAAGGCAGCGCTCAAAGAGAAATAGGAATGATTCTAATGTACCAAATCCAAATTTTGAAAGACGAGATCTTAAATCTCAATTACGCCATACAATGGGCAAAAGCCGACATCAGCAATCCCCACATATTAAGTGAACAAGAAATTAAAAAAGTAAAAGAGATAATAGAAACAGATCAGATTCCATACATTAATCTGGACGAAGCGATGCAAATAGCTGACGTAAGCATCGCAAGCAGCGGCTCGTCACTTATTTACATTATCAAAATTCCAATTACCGAAAAAGAACTTTGTGACGAGATGCTAATAAAACCTATTAAAAGGGGACAATTTATCTATAAAATCGAAAACGAAAATGTAATTAGATGTAAGAACAAATTACTATTTGTTAAAAGCAAATTGTAAAACTTATAACGAAATCAAAATATGTAGAAATAATAATATCGTAGATATCACCAACTCAACTTGCCTACCAAACTTACTAAGAGGTAAACCAACCACCTGCATACGAATCAACAACCAGCACATACCTAACATTGAAAACATTCAACGTGGCATCATTTTACTTAACCAATTTACCGGCACCATAAAAATAGACAAGGAGTTAAAAACCCTAAACGGTACTTTCATCATAAAATTCAGCAACGCCACCGTAGTAATCAATGGACAAACATACGTGTCCAAAACTTCAACAGACTACAAACCTCTACCCGGAATCTTTCAACCTGAAGAAACCATTCGGAAATTCGAGGAGATTCTTACTCTGGAGATGGTAAAAGAGTTGCATCTGAATAACACACACGCAATAGACCTGCTAAGAATCACCTCCCACACTACGAACATTTCAATTGCACTCATATCAACGATTGGTCTCATTATCATGCTAACTAGGTTCATCCTTAGAAGAAAAGGGCGTGCACGCATTACCTACGTGACCCAGAAGAAACCAGACGAGTCAACCCATCATGACGAACGAGGACGTTTGAATTTAAGGAAGGAAGAGTTAACAACAATAACATTCACAAAGCCATAAAATAAAGTAAAACAATAACAACTCCTAACACGCGCATCCGCTTGCGCAAGTTCAAAGCCCCAATTTACGGAAACCCGATATGCTGACTCCAGGTCTACAGCGCTTCCCGTGGGAATCGCTAACGCATCATAAGGCGACGAAAATGTTGTGCAACTGCAGCAGCGCAGCAACTGCAGCAAAATGTGTTGGTTGGCAAGTTGAGGGTTTATTAGGTCCAAATTATTGTCATTTACTTTAGTTCTGATTTTGACTCAATAAAGGAAAAACGTGTCGGCTTCGGTGGAATAAAAATATTTTTTTTATTTAACAAGTCCTTAAGGATTTAATTTGCATTCGACCAATGTGAATTTAAAAGAACTTCGCTATATACCCTAGCTATGAGAAATTTTTTATTTATTTTAACAGGTAAAATCTAGTATACAATACTAAACTTAATAATAGTTTAACGAGCACTAGCTGCTAGGGTCTTCGACTAGCTATGAGAAAATACTTCTGCTGTTTAGCAGCATCTTCAGTAAGAAGTCTTGACTTCATCGATGAGAAAATGGACAAGCTATTGTTCAAGTAAATTGTGGAAGAAAATTTGGAACCCAGTGAGGGCTAAATGGGAAACATTTCCTGTACCAACAACAAAATGAAATTCGTCATATCTTGTGCAAGAATGGCTCATCTATCTGTGTCAGCAGCTTAACCCACATACACTAGACATGAACACAACAGCAAACTTAGTTGGATGCATGCACAGGCGCTTTGAGGCAGTTATCCAGTCGAAGGGAGGAACTAAGCAATAAACGTCAAAAAATCGGATCCTTCATGAATTTTTCGTATTTGTGCCTATACTTTTTTGATGTAAGTACAGCCTTTTTTCGTTATTTTAAATCATATTAACGTGAAATTCTAAATTTTTCGTTTGGAAATATATAGTAAAATGTTCTACAATGAGAATGGGCGTTTTCAGCAGACAAATCCGATTTACGATTATTGATTTACGATGACCGATTTTACCTGCTGAATACAATGATTGCGATTGGTAAATATGACAATCATGTTTGCTGAGATGGAATCATACCAAATCTATGATTGGTGACAGTTTATTGATTGCTCTTCCAGTATGTATTTACCCCAACACTAAAAGCTAAATAACAAACCGACAGCGCTAAAAGCCATTTAAAATTGTCCATTAAATGAGTTGACGAAATGTACTTAAGCCAGAAAACAGCCTAACTTAGCAATCAGTGACATTCAGCAGAGAATCATTAGCAATCGCAAATCGAAAATCAGAATCGTAAATCGGATTTATCTGCTGAAAGCGCCCAATGACAACTCACAATTTTGTTTTTTATCAAGCCCAAAAAAAATTTTGTTTTAGTTAAGTGGAAACAAAGTTATTAACAGTCAAAGTTTCAAAACAAATTTTTGCCAATACTTTTTTGATTCACTGTATGTAGTGTACATGTTGTATGTATGTACATTTACTTCTATGTATCTAATCATAATGAATCAAACTTAACACTTACTTTAGACAAGTAAACTTCATTAGTTTCATATATAAGTTTATTTGTACTCACCAATAAGATCCGAAAGTTCATTTTGATCTGCAAATCGCAAATTTTCGTAGTTCTTTATATCCCCTGCAGACTTTGGTCGCTGTTTTACAAAAAAACAACTCTTGTGAAACCAGTTTGGGGTTTTGCCATCGTGAAATGCAGACTGCAAAGAAAATATATTAATGTTAAGAAATTAACGAATGCACATATGCATTGAATACCTGCACCATTACAGCTATGCGAAGAGAATCTTTTATAATTGGACTCTTGCATCCTTTACACGAAGCACGACCACTCTTGGCATACTCAGCCATGAACGGCAATTCAACTTCCATCATATAATTAAGTTCGAACAACAAAAACAATCTACAGCAAATTTAATTTTTGACGCAGAACTATTATGGCACTAAAGGAGTCTTATTTTTATTTACGATTAGCTATGGATCTCTGCGTATTTCACAAGAGCTAGAGCGCCAAACTGCCGGCAAAAGCTAGGGATGAGCTGTTCATCCAAATAATTGATAGCGTGATCGAATATGTAATGTCCGTCAAAATAGCGTCGAATTTGGAACGATGAAGTGTGGAACACTGGAACTGACCATTGACCACACTAATCGAAATAATACAATTTAATCTTCAATTTTCTCCAATCGTACTGGATAAATTTAATTGAAATTCACCATGGATACTAATTGAGGCCTTCTTAATCGCTGGGGATACCGTGCATGTCGGTCCAAGCTCAAAAAGTTAGCGTCTAATATCGGTATGACTGTAGCTTGACTAGTTCTCCTCACTACTTCCGGATGGCGAAACAGCGCACAGGGCTTAGCAGTGGCGACACCATGAAAAGGTGTGCCCACTGTTATGCGAATTACTCGAAAACGTATGGATTAATTTTGATCAGATTTTGAGGAAATATTCTTGAATATGTGCCCTTTTAGCTGATATACCGTGCATGTCGGTGCAGACTCTGTGAGCGGAGCAATTAAGAATGTTTTGACAACATGATTTTTTTGCTCGATTTTGTATGGGAAAATTGTGAGGTTGGTTCACTGTTAAGCGGATTGCTCGAAAACGTATGGATTAATTTTGATCAAATTTTGAGGATATGTTCTTGAATGTGTGTGCTTTAAGCTGTTATACCGTGCATGTCGGTCCAGACTCTGTGAACGGAGATCTGAACGATAATGCGAGATGGTGATTTTTCAACTTAGGTTTTTTAACACCTGCAATGCATAGATTCGCCCACAAGATAGTATAAGCAAAAGCTTGTGAAATTCTTAACAATTTTGCATTTAAATTTTTTTAATTTGATTACTAAATAAGGTAGAAATTCAAAAACAAAAAATGCTCCAGTGTTCCATATTCCAGCGTTCCAAATTCGACGCAATCTCAATAACGCTATTTTGACGGTTATTTTTCGATGTCCGCAATATAGCGTCAATGTTTTAGAGTCCAATTGGAACGGTGGAATCTTAAACAAAAGTAGTTCTTTTATTTTGTCATTTTCTCAGGAACCACTTAACTTTTAAAGACAAATTAAATTTCAAAATATTAAGAAAAAAATAAACTATTGTTTAACATACGATTTGGGTGGATTTGAGTATTGCAGGTACTAAAAATACCAGATTAAAAATTTGTCACCCGACATTTTTATAAATATCTCTCTTTCCAGATATTGTGCCGCGGTATACCAGCAGAAAGCTGACAAATTCAGGAGTATTTTGAAAAAGAATGTGTGAAAATCCTCCCCTCAGTGTTTGAGAAAATAGCTTTACAGTGGACCGACCTCAAAATTTCTTCATACTAATTTTGCAAAAAAAATAGTGACGCCATACGTTGCTTAATATCTCAATTTTCAGATGTTGTGCCACAATGCACGGTATATCAGCAGAAAGCTGACGTATTCAGGAGTATTTTAAAAATAAATTATGAAAATCCTCCGCTCAGTTTTTGTGAATATAGCTTTACAGTGGACCGACCTAAAAATTTCTTCATATTAATTTTGCAAAAAAAATAGTGACGCCATACTTTGCTTAATATCTCAATTTTCAGACAACAAGTATGGGAGTGAGGCACAACACTGCAATGCCCCTTGCTCTTTTAATCAAACCAGCAACGTCGATCCAAAAAACTAAAATGCACCGTCGGAGATCAAAAAGGCACCTTCGACGGACAAATTAAAGATGCCTTACAACACCATTCTAAGCTAAGGGTAAATGTGTTTACGATATCGACATCCAACCGACTTTTCGTTCTAGATACAAAATCAGGAAATAACTTCTTTGTCGACACTGGAGCAGACGTTTCCGTCATACCTTATGACGCAATAAATCGAATTATCACACCAACCAATGACTATACGCTGTTTGAAGCTAATGGCACTGCAATTAAGACGTATGGTACAACCCGTCTTACACTGGACCTCGGACTACGCCGTCCGTACACAGGGAATTTCATAATCGCTGGTGCAAAAATCCCAATCATTGGATCCGACTTCTTGCAACACTGCATCTTACTGGTTAATATTAAGGACGCCAAGCTAATCGACGCAGAAACGCTTTTGTCACGCCATGGTATCTGCTGCCTGCAATCATCATCTCAAATCAAAACATTCAACACATCTTGTCAATTGGCCAGTCTGCTCCAAGAATTTAAGGACGTCCCACAGCTGAACGCTTCAGCTCCAAAACCAAATACAGCTGATGTCACCCACTGCATCGATACAAAAGGCGCACCCCCATTCGCAAGACCTAGACGACTCACTCCTGAAAAATTCAAAACAGCTAAGAGTGAATTTCAATTCTTAATGAATATTGGTGTGTGTCGCCCTTCCAAAAGCTCATATGCATCACCTTTGGCGACCATGTGGCGACTACCGCGCTCTCAATTCGCAAACAATTCCAGATCGGTACCCCCTACCACATATTCAAGATTGCACACATATTTTCTACGGCAAGCAAATTTTCTCCAAAATCGATCTCAACCGTGCATATCACCAGATCCCCATCGAACCACGCGATGTTCCCAAAACAGCGATAACCACACCATTTGGCCCCCAAGCAAATGTCATTTCGGCCAGAAATCTATTGAATTTCTCGGTCATCATGTGGACTGCGAAGGCATCAAGCCTCTGTCAGAGAAGATCCAAACAATCGCAAACTTTCCACTGCCAAAAATTGCAAAAGAAATTCGTCGATTTTTGGCAATGATCAACTTTTATAGACTTTTTTGTCGAATGCCATACGCACCGCTGATTCAGCTGATTCCAGGCAACAAAAAGAACGACACTACCCCGATTACCTGGACAGATGACATATTTTGCATATGTGCACAACATCAGGAAACGTTTGAGTCGATTCTTATGGTCATACTGCAAGTCACTGGCTGCAGGCGTAAGGCTGTTGACAAATATATGCAAACTTTAAAATTAATTTTTAGGAAAACTGTGGGGAGAATCTTCCTGGGAAAATTAGTAAAAATAGGTTGAATTTTTCCCTATCCGGGGACATATCGTGCATATGTGCACAACCTCAGGAAAAAATTAGCGTCGATATGTCTTGTGGCTTGGTCACACCCAACTCGGTTAACATGGCTGGCCTTATCAGTAATGGCAACTCGCTCACGGCTTGTTCACTGATAAGCAGTTTTCTCAAAAACTGAGGGAAGGATTTTTATAATTTCTTTCAAAATACTCCTGAATATGTCAGCTTTCTGCTGATATACCGTGCATTGTGGCACAACATCTGAAAATTGAGATATTAAGCAAAGTATGGCGTCACAATTTTTTTTTGCAAAGTTAGTATGAAGAAATTTTGAGGTCGGTCCACTGTAAAGCAATTTTCTCAAAAACTGAGGGGAGGATTTTTATAATATCTTTTTCAAAATACTCCTGAATATGTCAGCTTTCTAAGGATATACCGTGCATTGTGGCACAATATCTGAAAATTTAGATATTTATAAAAATGTCGGGTGACAAATTTTTAACCTGATATTTTTAGTACCTGGAATACTCAAATCCACCAAAATCTTATGTTAAACAATAGTTTATTTTTTTCTTAATGTTTAGCAATTTAATTTGTCTTAAAAAGTGAAGCAGTTCCTGAGAAAATGACAAAATAAAAAAACTCCTTTTGTTTAAGATTCCACCGTTCCAAATCGACGCTAAAACATCGACGCTATTTTGACGGACATCTTTTTGAGTGGAACTTGACAGGGTATCGATAATTTTGACTATCGTACTGGTATCGTTACAACTGCTAGCACTAACAAAAACAATAAACAGCTGTAGAACTTCAAGCGCAAAAAATCATAAGCAAACATGATTGCACAACACGCTCATTCACCAGCACAATCTAACAAAATAAATCGAACGCAAGCATTGTTCATTGCCAGTTTAATTGAACTAGTTTAGATTCTTCTTTCAGACTGTATGTACATCGAATGTTATTGAAATGTCAACACGACAAATCAAATATTTTACTATTCAATTGTTATTAACTTTACTATTTTACTTTTTTACTATTCAATTGTTATTAACTTTAAGTTTAAAAATTGAAGACAATGACGCCAATATTAAAAGCTATTTTTAATTGCGATGCAAGCCGCCCATATGCCCAGCCAGCGAGTTTGCAAATCCCATCTTCCAAATCGACAAGTGTCTTTCCGCAATAGTCAAGCAAGGTACATGTACATGACATATGTAGAAACATTTGCGTTGATGAACATTGAATATCAGTTCATCGAGACAAAACAAGCTTCTATATTAAATTGGAAAAACACACAAACGCACACAGATGTCCCGCAGGCGCTGGGCGGACAGGGGCTCAGGTTGGTTTTATGTGTAGGCTTTTTCTTCCTGTAACCATGTATACAGTATTTATGGTTGCTACGCAGTTTGGACTGTGTATGCGTGTATACGATATAAGTGTCAATAATTGCATATCGATCTAAAAATAAAATAGCCCTTCAACAAGCTTCTTAATTTCGTAATTCGCGTGTTTAGTTACTTTAAAATAATAACTTGTATGTTGGCTATAGAATAATTTACTTAGATCATAATAATACTTAATAGTACTACGTATATGCAAAGGTACTTATTCTGTACCTGTACTGAATGAAATCAAAGTTTTTCCAAGTTCTTTAATTTTAACATTGCTTAACCAATTATTATAAAGTGTACAAAGATTTTTTTTTTTGTAAGTGTTCAAAAAATTCCAATATTTAATGAATTGTAAGCGAGCAATCTAAACGGAGGACGTGGGATTTATGCAATTTATAATCTTCATGAGCAGTAAGTAAGAAAGAAGTTCTACTGATTCACTTCAAATTTGGTTTGTACGCATATTTTGGGGGCCCAAGTCGTCTTACCAAATTTTACTCTTTTTGCGACACTATTTTAAATAGCTGCCATATGACCGAAACGTCCTATTTTCACCACCTTTGTTGATTTTTAGGCAATTAATCTAAAAGTTGGTTTGTATATGTATTTTTAACATTCTAGACGACTTACCTAATTTGGTTCAGTTTAAAGCACTATTTCACATATTTAACTGCCATTAAAACTAGTTTTTCCGACTTGCAGTAGATTTATTGTAAGGACTTGTCTGAAAACGCCTAAAATGAAGAGAATGGGCACATGACATGATGAAAATCAATAAAACATGAAATTTGTATTTTTCAAGTATATTTCAGACATATTACGTACACTGTATATCAACTAAAAAGGGGAAATTTCAGTCAATGCTGTGTGAGTAGATACAGTGTGCTGAATAGTATTAAATATACTTAAAAAATATTTACATGTTTTTTTTTTTCAATTTTCACCATGCTGAACACTTCTAACGCCATTGAAAATTATTAATTTAAGGGATATCCAAACGGATAAGCCAGCAAAATACTGTAGGAGGAGTAGCAATTAATTTACAACTAAAAAAAATTAATGGTAAAATTCAAAAATATATTTTTGGCTTTCGACTTGGTGAACAAATTAGTTGTTCGGAGAAGTTGAATTTATTTATGACTTGAATAAATTCAGCTTGATTAAAATTTCAAATTGACCAAAAACTATTGTAAAGTTGATTTTACTAGTTTAGTGAAATAAAATAAATATATATAATAAGAAATCAAAAGGTTGGGTTAAATAAAAAAATATAATTTCTTTATTTACCATGGACAACTTATAGAAGAATTACAATCTTAAGGTTAAGATGTGTAGCGGTTGCGAGGCTAAGTAAAACTCAATTTGTGTATCTGCAGCTGCTGCTTAGCAAACCTCGGTTGATAGCTTTTTGGGATTCAAGATCAAAAAGCTTTCCTCTCTTTTCTCATTTCATAATTTGAGAGTGGATTGCATCAGCCGATAATTTAAGCTGCATCAGCGATTTGTTCTTGGTGGGAATAACGATTGGAGCGGATGTTTATGTTAGCGTTTTTATGTTTATGTCTGAGCCGCCCGAATTGTTATTGTCACCAAAAATATGGAAATTTATGTTGGGTATTTGTGTGTGTGTTTGGTTACTACTCAAGTGTTAGATTGTGATAAATGTATGGGATCTGTATTGGATCGTGGAGTGGTGGATATGTGACTTCCCCATCCTTTGAATTTAGCTTGTCCTCAAGCGGATATTTTAGGGTATAATACTGGATTCGATACATTTTCATTATCTGGTGTATTTAGTGTTGACAAATTTTCATTTGGTGATAGTTCTTTTTGATTTTTGTATTTTACAATGATTCTGTGTGGGATTGCCTTATATTTATAAATAAGATACAATAGTATTGTGATTATCATTATGATTAATGTAGTTATCGTAATTATTTGGAATACATTATTATTTTTCGTGTGTTCTTGAATTATTTCTTTTGCTTGAATATACGATAGTGGGTCTAGTTTTGTTACATTGTTGTTGACATAAATTGTTTGTGTAAAATCTAATAGTGTGTTTGTGAGCAAAATTTCTTCAAGCTGAATTGAACAATTGAAAGCCTTTATAATGTTATTTCCTTCGATTATTATTTCCCTGTCTATGCAGATTTAATATTGTTTTGGGAAGATTCCATGTGATGATTAGGTTAGGTTCTACATAATTTACTTCGTGATTTTTGTGCATTTTTGTAAATCTGCATTCTGTGGAAGCTTGATTTAGTATGCCGGTAATACATTTGTTTATTACTAAATCTTTTGAACTAACCGTGTAGGTTTGATTGTGTTGAACGAAGTATTTATCATGAATTATTTCTGTTAATATGTATGGTTATTCTTGTCTGGGAATGGTAAGATTCTAAAAATTGGTGTTTTAATAATTTGACGTGGAATATGGGATATAATCAAAATTTCGTTTGTCATGGTTTTTAACCAAGATGAGGTTTTAATGCTGAGAAGCTTCTCTGAATTAATATGTGTTAAAGAATCGTGTCTTAATAATTTGCGGTTATAAATGCCAAGTCTAGTTAGTTGCATTCCTAACTCTATGTCTTCTATGTATTCTGTGAATTGTTGTAAGTTAAATATTAGAATAGCTAATCTTTGATAATTTTCATAGATGATATCCATTTGGTTGATTCCTTGATTGATTGCTTCAATAACGTGGTTCAAGTCGTTTGCTTGAATACTGTTTTTGATAAGTTGCTTATTTTAAGTTCTAGTTCTTCTTTATCTTCTTGATCTAAGGTTCCGAATAAGTATTTGTAAGCTGTCCCTACGAAATTTGCAAGACCTCTTTTGTTACGTTTTGTTATTCTGATTCCATTCAACTCTCTTTCTAGTTTTTCTATTAAGTTTTTTATTTGGATAAGATTTTTAAATTCTTCTGATTGATATAACAAGTTTTCATAGGTTTGTTCGGTTTTTGTTATATTTACTGACAGATAATGGTACTCATAATTTACTGGTAAGTTTAATTCTCCTGTTTTGAAAATTTAATAACCATTCTTTGCCTGAATGGGGTTTACTTCGAGGCTTTGGCCTTTTGCTTTTTGAATAAAACATGTTATTAGGAATAATATCAAAAGTGATTTAAGATTAAGCCGAATTTTCTTGGCTCGGTTGATCGTCTGCTGATGATCTGGAATTATCGTATTTGCTCTCATTAATTTTCTTTTTCTTTTTAAATTTGGATTTATAATGGGTTATTTTTCTTCCTCTGTTCTTTTCTTCGTAATGTTTTTCGTCGGTTTGGGTAATTTCTCCCGTCTTTTTGAAAGGGTTAGTAGTTTTACTCTTGGAGGTGATTAAAGGTGATTGTCTGTATCTAGTGTCAACTTCCAATTGGATTATATTTTAGTTCAGTATTCCAATTTCGTTTATTTTGTTTTGGGTGTTATATTCTGGTGTTCCAGCGTAAATGTCTGCAGGTGTTCTTCCTGTAGTATTATGTTTAGTTTTGTGATTATAAACATATAAGATTGTTTCAAATTTATTTATTTGGTTTTCTTGATCGGTTTCACTGTTGATGATTCTCAATTTTTCATTAACTGTCTTATGAAATCGTTCGATATCTGAAACTCCGTTTTTGCTTGTAGTTATTATTATGTTTACGTCATCTGATCTTAGCCAGATTTGAAACGCTGCGCACATAAATGCTGAGTCTTTGTCTGCTTTGATTTCGTTTGGTTTACCCATTTCATTGAATATTTTTAGTAGGGCTCGTTTGGCTTCTAACCAATCTCTACCATTTACTTCGATTAAAGCTGCGTATTTTGAATATACGTCGATACATGATAAGAATTGTTTATTGTCAATCATGTAGAAATCGATGACATAGCTTTCTCTTGGATTAAAAACTTCTGGAGTTATTTCGTAAGCAAGTTTTGTATTTCTCTGTTCAGTTTTTGAAATGTTACATATTTCACATTCGTTAATAATGTTCTGGATTAGTTTTTGGTAATCGGGGTAGTAAAATTTTTCATTAAAAAGTAGGATTGTTTTCTCAATACCTGGGTGTAGTAAATCTCTATGAGACTTAGTAATTGTTTCTTTGAATTCGGCAAATGTTTGAATATCTACCAACTTTTTGAAAGTTCTCATTAATTTTGTCAAATTGTTCGGACTGATGATTTCTATGAATGCATTTTGGAATATTAAGAAATCAATTTCGTTCTCGAAATATATTACATTATTTTTTGTGCATAGGTATTCTTTAATAAGGTTTTTGGCATGCTCGTTTGTCATTTCCTTGTAGATGATTTGATATTTTGTTTTGTGAAAATATCTTGTTGTTTGTACTTCGTTTGATTCACCTTTGATGAATTGGATCTGTCTATTGTAATAATTTATGGGTCTTTCTGTGATAGCAATGTATCTTTGGTTATCTTCATGTGCACTGTGCACTGTAGCTGCAATGCTACTGGGTGTTTCTGCCAAGAAATTTTCTTCGATTTTGACTCTTGATAGAGCGTCTGCTACATAGTTCTCTTTACCTGGAATATACTTTATGTGGTAGTCAAATTCGTTTAACTTGATCTTCCATCTTTGCAATTTCATGTTTGGCTTTTTTATGTTGTTAAGCCAAACCAAAAGTTTGTGGTCGGAAAGAATGTCAAACTTTCTTCCATAAAGGTATGATCTGAAATATTTTGTTGCCCAGACAAAAGCAAGGAGTTCTTTTTCTATTGCGGAATAATTGACTTCGTGTTCGTTAAAAGTTCTGCTGGCAAAGCATATTGGTTTATGGTCTTGAGATAACACTTCACCTATGGCAATATTATATTATATATTTGCATCTGTAGTTAGGGAAAAAGGTTTTTCCAAGTTTGGGTATGTCAGTATTGGATCTGACATGGTAAGCATTTTTAGTTTTTCAAATGCTAAAACATGGTCTGTGTCTTCGATTTTGATTTTCGATCCTTTCTTTAATTTGAATGTTAAATGTTTTGCTATCTTAGCAAAGTCTGGGATAAATTTTGCGATAGAAACCGCAGAGGCCTAAGAAAGATTTAATTTCCTTAGTAGTTTTTGGAATTGGGAATTTTTCAATGGCTTGAATTTTGGTTGGGTTGGGTTCGATACCTTCAGTGGTTATGATATGACCAAGGAATTCTGTTTTTAGAAATTCACATTTGTCAAGTTGAAGCTTGAGATTGGCTTGTCTTAATTTCATGAACACTTTCTTTAATGATAATAAATGTTCTTCCAGTGAAGTGGAAAAAACTATTACATCATCCATGTATAAGTTATCACGCTGACTGCTAGTTCTAAGAATAGGCCTAGTGCTCAAGCAGTAACGCAGCTGCACGTAAAGTTCCAGGAACAAGGTCGAGGCTTGGCCGATACCGTTACAGCTTCAGTTCCTGGAATGGACTACCAATACAATCGTTACCGCTGCCACGAAGGATTTTTAGAACTCGCCAAAATTGCAACAATGCCCGCGCCGTGGCAGAGCTTAGCCCTAACCGCTGTCGCTAAGGATTCTAGGAACCAGCCGAAAATCTGCAACGCAAGTTCCTAGAAGAAACCGATGCTGTCGCTGCCGCAGTTACCGAGCTTTGCTGGATAGGTTAAGATTAGCATATAGTTCAGTCTGAAATGAAGAGCTCAAGAGCACAGACGTGCTTAATAAACAATAAATAAAACAAAGGAATTTGTTTACTGGCGCCCACCGATAAAAACCCAATTTTAATTATTCGTCGAGCCAACGCCGCGAATGAAAAGTGAAAATTAAGATCAATTTGTGAACATTTGTGAAAATACAAAATAAAATACAAAACCCCCAGCACTTGTGAGCTGAGCGAGGAAAAAAGAAAAACAAAGCCAAAAAATAATTCCCCAACGTGTGTGTTGAGTGAGTAAGGCAAAAATCAACAAGAATCATCACCACAAATGAACGAGTAAAATAGAAGACCAAAATAGGCCTCAACATTAAGGAAAACTGCACCAGCCTAGGCCACATTGCACCCCGTCTCATCCGACCTAATGTCCAAGTTACCGTCATAAATACGGAATTCATGTAAGTGAGATGTTCATTGCCTTAAAAATCATTTAATAAAGAAAAAAAGCGGTCTGTCCAGAATAAGTCTTAAGCTTTTAGAGTTTTTAAATTTTGTACAAAAATCATGACATCTCTGTGTCGGGTAAATGCCTGAACGATTAAAAAAATTGTTTCCCAAATGGTATCGGACTGTAGTGAGGACGAGCTAATTTCAAGTTTCAAAGAACTTCTAGCAAATAAAAGTAGCAACACAGAAGTGATCAAAACCACAATGAATGATCTAACGATCCTGCAGGATGCTATGAATACGGCACTAGCACAACAGGCAGCGATCTTTGAGGAGAAACTGACAATACTTAGGGATCAAGTAAACGGTTTACAGATCACCACCCCAAAATTAGAGGTATACCAACAAATCGATATTACTACAGACATAGACTGTAATGAGCCCCTAGATATTGTAAAATCCCTTCCAGAGTTCGAATTACGTATCATGGCGACAAGCAGCAAATGCAGCGTACAAAGTTTTCCAACCATACAACGGTAGCTCCAGACACTACCAGGCAGTTGCCATTATTCGTAATAAAATACGAGGTTCAGCAGACGAAGTCCTTGCGTCTTTTAACACAGTTTTACATTTTAAAGCGATTATTGCGCGTCTCGACTTTACATACGCTGATAAAACACCAGTTCATGTAATTTAGCAACAGCTAAACGTAATAAGGCAAGGTGATCTTCCTCTCTTAAAATATTATGACGAAGTAGAAAAGAAATTAACCTTGTTGATTAACAAAACAATTATGACTCATGATGCAGTCGCAGCTGCTGTTCTTAATGAGAAATATAGGGAAGACGCTCTGCACACCTTCGTTTCAGGGTTAAAAAAGAATCTTCAAATGGCTGTGTTTCCAGCTCAGCCCCGAGATCTGCCAAACGCACTATCTCTGGCAGAAGAAGCTGAAGCAAGCTATGACCGTTATTTGTTTGCAGCTAGCTTCGCCAAACAGAGTGAAGAAAAGACGCACAAGCCTGCGGCCCAACGGTCTCAGGGATGGCGCCAAAATAATTCACAAAATAATTATTCTCAGAATAACGAAAATCATAACCAAAATGTCCAGAGAAAAAATCCTAATTTTTCAAAGAATCAGGGAGCTAATAACCAAGCCCAGCAATATCGTGAAACAGTCAGTTTCAAACAACGCTCACAAGCTCAGTACACCAACGGCTCAGAACCCATGGAGGTAGACACATCGTCCCGTTTTAGACAGCCGACAAAACACCAAACAAATAACAATTCTCATAACTGTGCGGATTACTCGATGCAGAGCAGACAGAGAATGCATTACACAACCCAAGAACAGGCAAATGATCCAAACTACGGAGTTGAAGCCAACTGCCAAGCCACGGCAGTTGAGGATGACTTATCCGATAGTTGTAATTTTTTAGGGGAGAGTCCCTGCTTCCGTATGTCTCACGTACAATAGCAGGACGGATTATAAGGCTACTGATAGATACAGGAGCATCTAAAAATTATATAAAACCACTATCAGAGCTGGCACACATAGTGCCAGTTGACTCACCTTTTCAAGTAAAATCTATTCATGGAAATACTAAAATTAAACAAAAGTGCCTCATCCATCTCTTTAACGTGAAATCATACTTTTTCATTTTGGACAGCTTAAAAGACTTTGAGGGCATAATTGGTCTCGATCTTTTAAAAAAAGTCAATGCAAAAATTGACTTAACTAAAAACATAATTGAACACGAACACGGTTCAGAAATTATCCAATTTACAAAATGTCAAGAGGTAAATTTTATTAAAATTGATGACGCGGATGTACCGCCCGCAGTCAAGCACTCTTTCAATAATATGATTAGAAATAGATCAAAAGCGTTTGCGGACCCCAACGAGTCCCTACCCTACAATATTAATACAGTTGGTACCATTCGTACCGATGGGGAACCGATATCAAAATCATATCCATACCCAATGGGCGTCGCTGATTTTGTCAACGCAGAGGTTAAACGACTTCTCGCAAGCGGCATAATAAGACAAAAAAGGATTTGATGAATCAGGTGTAAAAAATAAACGGATGGTATTCGATTTTCGAAAGTTAAACCTCAAAACAATTGATGATAAGTACCCCATTCCGACTATCTCATCAATATTGTCAAACATGGGTCAAGCACAATATTTCACCACACTGGACCTAAAGTCAGGTTTTCACCAAATTGAACTGGCAGAGAGAGATCGAGAAAAAACCGCTTTCTCCATCAATAATGGGAAGTACGAATTTTGTAGACTTCCTTTTGGGTTAAAAAACGCCCCAAGTATATTTCAGAGAGCAATTGACGATGTCCTGCGAGAACAAATTGGGAAAACATGTTACGTATACGTTGACGACGTTATTATTTTCTCTGAAAATAAGGAAGACCACGTAAATGACATTAACTGGGTCTTAAAAAGTCTTTTTGATGCAGGCATGAGAGTGTCCCAGGAAAAATCCAAGTTTTTTAAAAAAAGCGTGGAGTACCTGGGATTTATTGTGTCTAGGAGTGGAATTAAAACCTCTCCTGAAAAGGTGCAAGCAATTAGAGACTTTCAACCCCCAACGACATTATTTAGTCTTAGATCATTCTTGGGTCTATCAAGTTACTATAGGTGCTTTATAAAAGGATATGCCACTATTGCAAGGCCCCTAACGGATGTCTTGAAAGGTGAAAACGGCAAAATCAGCGCCAATCACTCAAGGAAAGTAAAGATTGAGTTGACATCACTACAGTTGAAAACCTTTAACAAGTTAAAAGACATTCTAGCTTCAGAGGATGTTATACTAACGTACCCTAATTTTAAAAAACCATTCGACTTGACCACAGATGCTTCAGCAGTCGGTTTAGGAGCTGTATTGTCGCAAGACGGGCGTCCTATTACTTTGATATCAAGAACATTACGTGACAACGAGGTGAACTTCGCTACAAATGAGCGAGAATTGTTAGCTATCGTGTGGGCTCTAAAAAACCTGCGAAATTATTTGTATGGTGTCAAGGACTTAAATATCTTTACTGATCACCAACCCCTAACATTTGCGGTTTCAAATAAAAACCCAAATACCAAGATTAAACGCTGGAAAGCTTTTATAGATGAGCATAATGCTAATATTATTTATAAACCAGGCAAGGAAAATTATGTGGCTGACGCTTTATCACGTCAACACGTTAATGTTTTGGAGAACTTTCCAGAATCGGATGTTGCTACAATCCATAGTGAGGATTCACTCACCTACACAATTGAAAACACAGAAAAACCCATTAACTGCTTTAAAAACCAAATAATAATTGAAGAAGCTGGGTTTCCTTCTGTGAGAACATTTATACTCTTTCAAGATAAAATGAGACATATTGTCCAATTTTCAGACCGAAATACCCAGATACCCGTCAGAAATCGCCGCAGATTGTAGAGTCTGTCCCATGGGAAAATATATAATCGTCATCCAACGAAACAAATGCTTGGCCAGACCCCTATCCCATCTTATGCTCGAGAAATATTACACATAGATGTGTTCTCTACCGATAAAAAATTCTTTCTAACATGTGTTGACAAACTTTCGAAATTTGCTGTGGTTCAGCAGATAGCTTCACGAGCCATTGTGGATGTTAAAGCTCCAATACTAAAATTGGTGAACTTATTTCCGAACACAAAATCTATCTACTGCGATAATGAAAAGTCGTTGAACTCAGAAACTATAAAGTCGATTCTGTTGAATAATTTTGGTATTCAAGTTTCCAATTCACCACCCCTACACAGCACTTCTAACGGGCAGGTTGAGCGATTCCACAGCACTCTGATGGAAATAGCTCGTTGTGTGAAGATTGACAAGCAATTGAGCGATACTGTCGAGCTCATTCTCATCTCCACAATTAAATATAACAAGTCGATTCACTCCTTGACTAACAAAAAACCTATCGAAGTCATACATTCGGCACCAATCGAATTCGAAAAACAAATCAAAGAAAAAATTCAGGCAGCCCAGGAGAAAAGTATGGAGCAAATTAACAAGGAAAGAACACACAAGAAATACCAAGTAGGAGAAAAAGTGTGGATAAATTCAAATAGATGCCTTGGAAACAAACTATCACCTCTCTGCTCGGAGGAAATAGTAGAAGCAGACCTAGGTACGACGATTCTTGTAAATGGGAGGGTGGTCCATAAAGACAACCTCAAGTATTAATTTTTTTTTACAGAGTTAAGTGAAGAAACAGAACTAAGAAAGAAATATAAACCTAAACATCAAACCCAAACCAACATTTGTAGGAATTTGAAAATATTTTCTAACTCTGAAAAACCTTATTTAAACTATCATTCTGGACGACAACTTAAAAATAGGCCAATGAACATCTCACCAAAAGAGAGTAGCTAACATTTTTATAAAATCTTCCAAACCTTATTTACTTTGTAATAAAATTAACGTTTAACATGATTAGAATGATAGGGAAGTTTTAGACGGTAGCACGGATGACGACTGCGGATGTTGATTTGGCTGCAGTTGCAACATTTTGCAAACGCCCCTGACACACAAAGTGGAACCGTCGTACATGGTGTCATTTTTTTCCGACAAGTCATCTATGTCATCACGGAACGGCTACGGTCAACTGGATTCTACCACGGGCTAATCTTAATAGGCTAAAAGTCCCCTAGCGAAGAACACACTGGTGCCTACCGAATGAGAGCCCGAGGACGGGCCTCACTTAGCCGAGGGAGGAGTTATCACGCTGACTGCTAGTTCTAAGAATAGGCCTAGTGCTCAAGCAGTAACGCAGCTGCACGTAAAGTTCCGGGAACAAGATCGAGGCTTGGCCGATACCGTTACAGCTTCAGTTCCTGGAATGGACTACCAATACAGTCGATACCGCTGCCACGAAGGATTCTTAGAACTCGCCAAAATTGCAACAATGCCCGCGCCGTGGCAGAGCTTAGCCCTAACCGCTGTCGCTAAGGATTTTAGGAACCCGCCGAAAATCTGCAACGCAAGTTCCTAGAAGAAACCGATGCTGTCGCTGCCGCAGTTACCGAGCTTTGCTGGATAGGTTAAGATTAGCATAAAGTTAAGTCTGAAATGAAGAGCTCAAGAGCACAGACGTGCTTAATAAACAATAAATAAAACAAAGGAATTTGTTTACTTATACAAGACAATCTTTATAAATTAGATCTTCTAACAGATTGTTCATGAAACGTTGGAAAGTTGCTGGTGCGTTTTTCAGACCGAATGGCATTCGAGTGTACTCATAATGTCCATTTTTAGTCGAGAATGCAGTTTTGAGGATTGATTCTTCGTCCATTTGGATTTGATGAAATCCTTTCGCGAGATCAATAGTTGTAAAGTATTGGCATTTGCCTAGTTTGTCAAGTATATCATCCATTATTGGGATTGGATATTTTTCACTTATGGTATTTTCGTTCACATCGCGATAGTCGTTGACTACTCGGAATTTCTTTCGTCCTGATGCATCTAGCTTTTTTGGAACTATCCAAATAGGCGAGCAATAGGGTGAATTGGATTTTCTGATTATGCCTTGTGTAAGCATATCTTTAATTTGGTTTTCGACTTCTTCGTCGAAGGCTTGGGGATATTTATAAGGTTTCCTATAAATAGGTTCTTCATGTTTCGTTTTTATTACGTGTTTAATAGTACTAGTAAAGGTCAAATTTTCACCCTCTTTGTACTGGATGTCACTAAATTCAAAAAGAACTTTAGTGAGTTTCTTTTTCTCCTCTTCGTTTAGGTGTTCTAAGCGATATTCGTTACTTTCGTGTAACTAATTGTTAATTGCGAACACTGTATGTTCATCTTCTGTTTGTGGTGGATCGAGGCATTCGCATGCGGTCTCGTCCGAAATTTCTTTTACCTCTTCATGATTATATTTCATGGAGAATGGAAGGTTGTTTATTAGTACTGTTTTAGTACCATGATCGATTATTGCTTTAGTATCTTCTAAGAATTCTCGACCAAGTAACATGTCATAATTATTAGAAAAATTATGCAAGTAAAATGTTTGATGTGTAGGGCAAAGTTTGCTTGGTTTTTGGTATATACTTCGTTTTAATTTTACTATACCATTAATGGTATGTACTTCAAGTTGGTTGTTTTTGATTGGAAAATTTAGACAGTTCTTTGTCATTAAGTTAATAGATGAACCTGTGTCTATTACGCATTTTAAGATTTTATTGTTAAAAATCAAGTTTATGTATGGGTTTGTTCCTCTTCTTCTTCTTCCTCTTCTGTTTCCGAGGCTACTTGATGAAAATTTTCGGAAGTGTCCATTTTCTGATGACCACTTCCACTTTCGCGTTGCCTTTTTACGGGTGGATTAGGGGCAGTAGAATAATTTTGGTTTTGTTGATGATTGATAGGGTTCTGGACTCTACCTTGGTTTAGTTTTTGTTTAAATTCTTGATGCATTTGCTGATTAGATTCAGCACGATTCTGGTTCTGATTTTGATACCAAAATTGTGCGATTTTGAGTTGTTTGCTGCTGATAATTGGGAAACTCGTTGGGCGTCTCCAGAAATTTGCATTTCGATTCCTCCGAATAATACGCTGTGTTGTCGGACATCTCTTATTGGGTATAGTTGCATAATGAAGTCGACTCGTCTTATGAATGCACATAGGTCTTCTGATGATCCAGTGAAAGTAGGCACCTGCCTAATTTGTCCTAGAGCTTGGTTTAAATGTTGCTCTGATAGCTGTAGTACTTGTGCTACTGCTGGTGCTGATGTTGATGCGGATGTTGGTGCTGGGTCTGGCATGCTGATTGGTTTTTTTTGGGATTTTTGTTTAGATTGTTCACTTGTTGGTGATGTTTCTTTTGGGGTAAGATTTGAAAAAATCAAATTTAATTTTCAAATATCTTTAGCGGTCACACTTTGTTTTAAGCGGGCTTTAATTATGAAAATTTTGTTTGCGCGTCACGATTAGCGGTCACACTTTGTAGGTTTAAGCGGGCTACGACGACTTTGATTTTTATTTCACGCAGGTTCTTGTGCGGATAATTTTACAACGTTTAGCACTGAGTGTTTTCTTTGTAAATGTTCACAAACCGTACTAGCACTAAGATCTTGATCGATCCTTAAAAACGTCAGAATTATCCTACCGGCTGCGCCAATAAGAAATCAAAAGGTTGGGTTAAATAAAAAAATATAATTTCTTTATTTACTATTGACAACTTATAGAAGAATTACAATCTTAAGGTTAAGATGTGTCGCGGTTGCGATGCTAAGTAAAACTCAATTTGTGTATCTGCAGCTGCTGCTTAGCAAACCTCGGTTGATAGCTTTTTGGGATTCAAGATCAAAAAGCTTTCCTCTCTTTTCTCATTTCATAATTTGAGAGTGGATTGCATCAGCCGATAATTTGAGCTGCATCAGCGATTTGTTCTTGGTGGGAATAACGATTGGAGCGGATGTTTATGTTAGCGTTTTTAATGTCTGTTTTTAGCGTTTATGTTAGCGTTTTTTATGTCTGAGCCGCCCGAATTGTTATTGTCACCAAAAATATGGAAATTTATTTTGGGTATTTGTGTGTGTGTTTGGTTACTACTCAAGTGTTAGATTGTGATAAATGTATGGGATCTGTATTGGATCGTGGAGTGGTGGATATGTGACTATATATATCTTACTAAATTTATTATTTAAATAATATATTCTTGTCAAATTCTCTTTCCATCAACTTTGCTTTGGAACAAAAGCCTAAAAATTAAAAGAAGAAACCATTCTTTCTACTGGTCCAGACGAGGACGTAGAAGTATTATTTTTAGTGTAGTATATTTTTTCATCAGTATCGCAGTAGGAACATAGTGTGCTTTCTCTTAAAATGGCTTATGATATTCGACGAAATTGTATGATGTATGTATGACGCATTTGTTATCGTGTACATAAATTGAGACTAAGGTCTTCGATAAAATATCAGTGGTATTCCTGAAAGCGATTTAGATTTGACTTCGATTATTTTAAAGCAAATCTAAAACAATTAACGGAGGCACCCTTTTTACGCACCGATTTAATTAAGATTTCGTGAGCAGCTGGCTGTGTGACCGTACAGCTGATTGATCATTTGCGCTAAATCAAACTATGGCTCGAAATCCAAACATGCCTACATAAGTGTGATAACTAATTTTCTAAGCTTCCTAAATATTAGCTTCAGGGCAGAATATGTTATTTTGTTATGTGCACAATTTTTTAACAGTAAATTCAATCGGATAAACGGTTGTCGATCTATGATCAAAAGACTATTCGTTGCTGCAGCGCTGCTTTCAGCTGCTGCAGCATCAAAATTTATGCTGACCGTATTTATTATTTTTATGGAACAGTGTATGTTATAGTCAGGCTTAACCGACTTTCTTTCTTGCTTTAAATAAAAATTAAATACAAAATTGATTAAAAAATTTTATATTTTTTAAAATTAAAAATACAGTTACAATCAAAATTAGCTTTGTTCGTTTAACGAAATTCAGGTTTTTAGTCCTACGAAGATTTGAGAAAACAATGTGGTTTCTTTTAGATGCTGAAATAAGCCTTGATGTAAAAATGTTTTAAAACAGGCTCTGCAAACTCCTACTATGTATGAATGGCATTTGCAAGCATAGTTATTTTTAAACCCATGTCTTCTTTTTTGTTTTAATAAATAATAAAATTCGCAATTCGGTTCAAGCCCCCCAATGAGCTTAAAAAAAATTAAGTCCATATTGTCTTACAATCTTAATTTTTATTTTCGCCCCACTATTAAAAGCTTATTGATATTTTTTATTATTTTAATCGAAAAATCAACTCCTCAGAAATGTTTTTGTAAAATTTTAGATCATTTAGGGCCTCTTACTATAAACTTTAAACGCGCTTTTCTCAAAACGACTTTTTTAAAGTCGGTGACCGCGAAAACTCAAAATTTGTTGACCGATCTGTTTGGAATTTTGCACATTTCATTATTATTTATTTGACTCCCAGCCAACGATCCCCTTTTATAAATTTTTTGATTCTAACCGATTTTTCAGCGACAAAATGGCGCAATTTTTAGGCTAAGAAACGTATTTTAACCTTAACCAACCGTACAAAAAATGAAAAACAATTTGATTCATAAAAGGGCATCGTTAGCTGGGAGGTATAGTTCCAAACAACTCATTTTTTCTAATCCCATGTGTTTCGGATGATACTACGAGTTGTAATCCGGGTCACCGTAAGGGGTTTAATTCATGACATTGCCTACCTTAAGTGGCTGACTCTCCGTTGTATCTTGACATTTTTTCGTACAAAAATGTATAAAAATACAAAAAAAAAAAAATTTATTTTAAATGTTTTTTGTTTATACCACCTAAATAAACCCTAAATAAATTGATAGCACAGCAATAAAAGCACATGCAGCAAATCGTGAAAACCGACTAAACATTAACGAATTGTGGGAATTAGAGAAATCGTGCGAATCCAGAAGTTGAAAGCACAGAAGCTTTCTTTCGGGTCACAATTCTAAATCCATTTCTGGACGTCTTCACCAATAAATATAAATATTAAAAAAAAAAAAAAAAATATTTTAGAAGGATTTTCAGAGCTTTTCAAGAATTATTCAGGCGATTTTGACCATGAGGACAATAAATTTGTCGAAACTATTGAATTCGACCAATGAATTATCGAGCTTATAATTTTGAAAAAAAAATTAATGCGAAGAGGCCATCCTCAACCAAAAAGTTCGATGGAAGTGCTGGATGACTACCCAAAAGAATATTTTCCAAAAATATTTAAGTTGCTCGGTATACTAGCATCACTGCCAATAACAACCGCAACTCTAGGAAGAACATTTTCTAGTTAAAATAGTATTAAACAGGGCTGCAAACCCATACATATTTAGGGATCTCCGGAACGCTGGTTCAAACCAAAATTTACTAATGGTTAGGGTTCAAAAATTTCAGGTTCGCGGTTTTTGGAAGAAGGTTTTGGTTCGAACCTTTGTTCAGTCCATGCTAATGTTAATATTAAACAAAGTAATATATTTATTACGATACTAAACATTACTAAATTTTAGAAGTTAGTTTAATCCTAAGTGTTCCATTAATCGATCCTAAATATTAATAATTCATTTTTTCTACTATGTAAATTACCAATTTGTAGTTTTTGAAAAAAAATATTTCCCATGTGAATCATATATGGAAATATTGTACATGCTACTGTAGGTTTTTTAATTCACTTTGCGGCCCATTTTAAGACTTAGCTGCTCAAAACCAACCAGATAATGGAAGCTCTAGACAGAACCCCTATTTTTCTGATGTCCACCATTTTTTATTTTTTTATTTGTTTATTTATTAATAGCAGAGCTCTCAAATAACTGTTGACCGTTTTTTGTTGTTAAAAAATAACAGTTATTTTCAGACCCTTTGAGCAAACAGTCAGAAATCAACCGTTCAACTCGTCTCTTCAATCAATCGGTCGGTGTTCAACGACGAGCCACCTGTTTTTTGATTCCCTTTCGGTCTGCTCATTCGCAGACCGTTTGGTCGCGAGCGAAGAAAATAAAAGTCTTTTGCGTCTGTGTGTGTGTACGTGTGAGTGAGGTTTGGGCTTTAGAGTCACACAAACCACACTTGCCTCTCTCAATTAAGTGCGTTCGGATCGCTATTGTTTTTGTCGCGAAATATGGGCCGGCACGGCAACAACATGCGCTGAGGCCAAAAAGAAGGCTTACACCGACATGGTCTCCTGCACCATGGAAGCCAACCAACTTAATGGGAGGCAGGCCCCCTTCTATTGATGACTCAGAGAAGACGCTCCCGAGACATGCCAGGGCGACACTGGCCTAGCTCCGCTCGGGGTAAAGCAGGCATCTAAATAACTACCTAGCCCTTCCTCGACCTATGCAGGGAATAGTTTCTACATCCACCCATAATTTATCCTATTCCTTTAATTTCCTTTCTTTCTTTATATGTACATACGAAACTTCCCAGCCGGTACAACAACAACAACAACCAAAAAAAAATCTCTTATCAGCTCAACTGTTTCGCTTATAACTCCGGTGTTTTTTGTCCGATCTGATTGTACTTTTTAGAATAGATAGATATTGGGCCTAGCTTGATGTATACTAAACGAGGCTCTAACTTGTAAATTGTGGATCTGACGGTTGTTAAGTCTAGGATGTTTAGAGGAGGTCTTGGTTTTTTGGGGATAAAAGGGGGTCGGGTTGGAATTTTCCAAATCTGAAACAAACTTGATCTGTGTACTGCATAAGCATACCTTCATGCAAAAATTTGAGGCTCTATCTCTTATAGTCTCTGAGATCAACGCGTTCATACAGACAGACAGACGGACGGACAGACGGACGGACGGCCGGACGGACGGACGGACGGACGGACGGACGGACGGACGGACGGACGGACGGACGGACGGACGGACGGACGGACGGACGGACGGACGGACGGACGGACGGACGGACGGACGGACGGACAGACAGACAGACAGACAGACAGACAGACAGACAGACAGACAGACGGACATGGCTTTATCGACTCGGCTGTTTATGCTGATCAAGAATATATATACTTTATGGGGTCGGAAATGTTTCCTTCTCCCTGTTACATACATTCGCACACCTTTATGATCCCCCTTTTCACATTTTCAATAGGAACAGGGCATAAAAAGAGTGAAGAACTGAGGACCGAGGTGGCTACCTTGAGGTACACCAGAGGTTACAGTCACAGGTTTTTAAGTATTAGAACGAAGCAGAACTTTTTCAGTTCTATCTTTTAGATAGGACGAGGCACAAACCAGAAAATAGGAGGGAAATCCTAATCGATCGAGCTTAAAGAGGAAAAGATCATGATTGACAGATTCAAAGGCTTTGATAAAGTCAGTGTAAATGACATCAGTTTGCTTTTTCACCAGGAATCCATCATTAACTAGCAAAGTAAAATCAAGCAAGTTGGTCGTTGTTGACCGACGCCATGATGGAAAGGTGACAAAATAGATTTACAATAATGCTGCAATGTCAAGGTTATAATCTCTTCAAACAATTTCGGAATGGCGGATAGCTTAGCAATGCCTCTGTAATTTGAAATATCCGACTTCCCACCCTTTTTATGGAGAGGAATAATGTAAGATTCTTTCCAAAGAGAAGAAGAAGACAGACGAATTGGGTGATGGATTGAAAAGCTTTAGCAAAGGTTTGCATAAAGAACTAGAACACTCTTTGAGCACACAGCTAGGATTGTTGTCAGGCATAGGAGAAAATGAGGATTTTAGTGATTTTAAAAATGAAAGAAGAGAAGTTTTGGAAATTTCGGGATCACATTTAGAGTTGGAATATTTAATGTTATAAGGATAAGAAGTGTTAGCATATTAGACAGAGGAATTAGTTGATTGGAAGAAATCAGCGAATTAGTCAACAGCTGTGGAATCATTGCTAGCCTTTTGGTTAAACAGTGTAGAGTTAGATTTTGCCATTGAACATTTAGAAAAATCAATAGCAGAACCAGTTCGTCTATACTTTTTAAAGCATCTAGATTTAATATTTTTCAAATTAGAAAATCTAGGACAGCACCAAGGGGAATTTAGTGACGCGGTGGAAGCGACGCTATTAGGAATGCAGATACCTAAGAGAGAATTAATTAGGTAACAGCAAATTCTAATTCAACCGAATTGTAAAATGGAGACAAGTCTGTTACACAAATGAGTTGATTTAGCAAAGTGAAGTTTTCAGGTCCAAATACTGAAAGCGAGTTTTCCAGTGTAGGATGGTAAGAATCTTCGGGTAGTGATAGAGGGGAAGACCTAGAGACACTGGCATTGGTGCTATCAGTGACAGAAATAAGATCTAACAATTTATTTAAATTGTTTTGTACAGGATTAATTTGAAAAAGAGACATGTCAAGCAGACAATCTAAAAAATCATGCTGTACTGATGGTACAAGGTAAGTCGACCCATTATGATTTGACCATGTGATGTTTGGAAATTTAAAATCACCTACAACAACCAGAGTGTCAATGTCCAGTAAGTGGGCTAAAACGTCTTTAATGCAGGCTACATGTTGAATATAAATTTCAATATCGGACGAAGGTGGGATATAAGAACAGGTAATAAATAAAACAAATTTTGGAAAAGTTACCTGTACGGTAACAAATTCAACCTCCACAGGCTTATCAACAATGATCAGTTAGGAACTGTGACTGGTCTTAGCTGCGATCAGTACACCACCACCTTTGCGACCCGGTCGATCATGTCGATAGATAAAAAAATCTTTTGACAAGATTTAAAGTCTAATGCAACTATGTCAAATTCCAAAGATGCACTATTCAAAAATACCGTATAATATATATAGGCAATAAGAGGACAGACGGACGAAACTCGATTTTTAAAACCCAATTAGACGCTACATATGAGGATGAACTAAATGAGGGCAAGTCGACTGGCCCTGGCCTCATTGGATTATTTTGCCTGAACTCATGTACAATCATATCTGGCAACCAGAACGCTGGGTCACATATGATTGGGAATGTTTCAGACGAAACACTTAACTTAAACGAAGCCATATCTCGAGGTTGTGCAAAACTAAACTTTAATTGAGTCGATATTTTAGGTTCGGAACAGGTTCGGGTTGAGCTTTAAATTTAAAAGAGTTCCGGTTCAAGGTTCGGTTCACAGTAAAATAAAATTCAGAATTCCGGGTTCGGTTCAAAATCGGTTTGCAGCCCTGGAATTAAAACGATTCAACAAGACACTGAATTCACTCTTATAAATTACACTATGTCACAAAATTTAAAAAGTTTTTGTATCCGGCACTTTTAGCAATTGATTCTAATGTAAAATTTCACGCTGAATTCAAATCTGCTCTCAGATTTGTGGAAAGTAGAACGGTTTTTGAATTTTAAATTTTAGTGTTTTGAAAAAAGTTAGGTCTACTAAAATTTTCTCTGGTTTTAGTCCACAGATATGAATAAACAAAAAAAATTAAAGATAATAAAATTATTTCTTAAAAAAACGACAGTTGTTTAAAATCCAATCATAAATGACGAAGTTATGGCACTTCAAAGATGGATTTTTGAAAAAATTTTGACAATTTTTAATTTAAAATTTTTAAAATCTAAGTTCTATGTGGCTCTTGAATAAAGCGTGACTTATACGATGCATCCATTTTTATGAAAAATTTTTCTGTCCATTTTCTCCACGTCGAACAATACTCGAGATTCAGTAATTCATCATGGGTATCTGCTAGGTTTTCCCACTCTTGAAAGCACTGCTTTATTTCGTTGCGAATGAATATTGCTAAACTCTTTGGGAGTCTGTGCTCATGCATGCTCATAATCTTTTCCATTTAGTTAAAGCTCTGATCTGCAGTAAATAGATGCAACGGTGCTAGTACTGCAAACATACAAAATATGAATGAGCCAATGATGACACTTGCAACGAAGGACGATTTGAATGGGTTGAAGCTACAGCTGGGAGACGTATTAAGTAAAATGGAAGAGATCATAAAGGAAAATGAGAGTCTGATAGAAGAAATAGATAAAATGAGAGCTGATAGAGAGCAAGACAAAATTGATTTAGATCGATTTATTGATCAAAACAAGCGGAAAAATGTTATTGTTAGAGGATGGACTCGGAGAATTATGCAAAAGAGGCTATGAAAAAGTTATGATCAATGAAACTGAACTTCAACGTAAATGTGAGCGTAGCTTGGAGGCTCTTTAACCGAAAATTAAAAATGGAAATAGTGATGGAAATAGAGATTGGAAAACAGGAAATGGCTGACCACGTAATTTCGAACGCAAGAAAATTTAAATGATCACGTGTCTACATAGAAAGGGATCTATCTTTCTCGCATCCAAACGCCGCCTTTAACCATTGGATGACTCTATTAATATCAGGGCTATAAACGGAAACTTAAATATAGCTGGAAACTGGATCTCTTTTAACAATGACCAACAACGTTTATGCAATGGAAAACAGGCAGAAACCTTGATTAGGCAGATGTATGGGAGCAATCTTGGCCAAATAGATCTTTCGTATGCTAGCTTATTAAATAGTTTAGAATCAAAAAATAATCGAAATCAAAAAAATAAAGCAGTCCAATGTCAGAAATGTAAGAAAACACAAAACAAAACATATATGGGCGCTGCGGTCGAGTGCCCCGACTACAAAATACCCAGTTCATTTGTTTTCATTTATTTGTTTTTGAATTTTTAAATTTTAATGTAGCCGGTTTTTGTAACTGCTATTAAAGGCTCTTCCTTGAAGTAGGCCACATTATTTAATAATTTCAGCGGCTTTAGACCTATCTAACGTCAAGCTCAATTGATTCGCTTATAACTCCGGTGGTTTTGTCCGATCTGATTGTAATTTTTAGAATAGATAGATATTGGGACTAGCTTGATGAATACTAAACCACGAAACTTGAAAATTAACACTAACTTGAAAATTGTGGATCTGACTGTTTTTTAGGTCTAGGTTGTTACAGTATTTTGGTCATAAGAGGGGGACGGGGGGGAATTTTCCAAATCTGAAAAAAACTTGACGGACGGTGACAGACAGACGGACATGGTTATATCGACTCGGCTGTTCACGCTGATCAAGAATATATACTTTATGGGGTCGGAAATGTTTCCTTCTCCCTGTTTTCCCAATTTCAATGTGAACAGGGTATAAAAAAGTATTATATGTTAGACAATCCCCAAGAAAGATAGAGTTTGTAAGGTAGGGCCTATAAATAAGATTAATACTTAAGTCAACAGCAAAATGTTGTCGTACAATGTGGCTGCACTCACAATGACTTTTTTAATAAATACATCTCATCCTTTGACATCTTCGCACTATCGGAAACATTTCTTGAAAAGGAATCTGGCCATGTCGAATCAAAACTGAAAAACTTTATTTTGAAATGGATTCCAGCTGTTCGAGTTGACACCAGATGAAGAGCTGGTGGTGAAATGTTATATGGAATACAGAGGACATTGTATGAGGCCAAAATAGCCTGTTTTGTCTAGCAAAGACTTTCACGTTTATAAAAAATAATGGAGCAGAGATTGAATCTATAAACATTTTGCCAATGTACATTAATGGCACCAAGTGGGAGACGGACATAATTGCTGTATATGATCACGTTAACGATTAAGGCTGTGATCATAACCTCATGATCATTGGCGACTATAATGCTAGAATAGGCAGGATGAACCTTTACATTCCTCAAAACTCGGGCTGACTCTGAGCTTTTGACTTTATAGACAGAAAAGTCTATGTCATGTTCAAACTAAGCTGTCTTGAAATCTCGTCGAAATTTTTAAACACGCTCCAGGAAATGTACCTCGCAAACGAAGCTGCAGTATGGGACGACACCTCGTTATCGAGGTGGTTTTCGACAGAATCTGGAGTCAAACAAGGATGCCTTTTAAGTACAGTCCTCTTCTCCTCGTATCTAAACGATTTAGAGGAATATCTCCCACAAGGTATTTCCATAAACGGCCGCGAAATAAAAGTACTTAGGTATGCAGATGATATTGTGGTCTTCGCGGAATCTCCTATAGCTATGCAACACTCTGTAGACACATTACAGGTGTACTGTAAACTCTGGGGGCTTCGACAAAAACTCCGATAAGTCCAAGATCTTGGTGTTCAAAAAGCACTGGAGGAGACTGGCTGCAGAAGAAAAATGGCGCTTGGGGAGTGAAGACCTTCAGGTGGTCAAGACCTATAAATATTTGGGAATTTGGATTAATCACGATGCCCAATTTAAGCACCATTTAAAAGAAAAGCTGAAGGACGCGAAAACAGCTATTAATTGCACCTGGACATGCCTCCTCAAGCAAACGAGAAGTTCCCATAAGCACCAAGTGCAAGCTGTTTTGTGCTGCGGTAAGGTCGATCATTTGCTACGGAGCCGTATTGTGGGGCTTAATGCAATACGAGGAAGTTGAATTTTGCTCAGGTATTTTATTAAGAAGCTTTTCCACCTGCCCCAATACATCCCAAATAGAATGTTGTGCTAAGAGACGGCCGGCTTTTGGAGTCTCAGAGGTTTTTTCGATCCCAGCTTTGTTTACGATTTGCTAACTCAGATGCTTATCAGACAAAAACTAGTGAAATCCAGAAAACTTTCAGCAGCAACAGTTGCAGCAAACTCTCCTCTCCCAGTTAGTATACAGCTGCACAGATTAGCGGCACTTAAAGCACTGTTTTAGATTTCATTTTGCGGACGATCGACTTTACACTTACACTTAGCATTAGGGTGAAATAATTATGAACAATTTAATATATCAGCATGATCAGCAGGACGAGCTGAATCTATATAGCCATGTTCCTCTATCCATCTATCTGTCCGTCTGATTCTTTGCGACTTCCACCGTCAGTTTGAAAGCTATCGCTTGTGCTATAGCTATACGCTGCACAAGTACCGGGCAGATGGGAGGACTATAGATTATAGCTGCCGTAGGAATGATCGGTCGAAAACTGGTTTTAGTGAGAAAAACGTTCTTGTTTTCAAAGAAAACGCCTCCAAACTTTGAAATTCATGCTATGCTTTTCCATGATTCCACGAAGTTTGGTCGAAGTAGAACATCTATCAATCTATCTACCCAAACGGGGTTTTGGAAAGTTCCACCAGGAAAGGCGACGGAAAAGTTTGTATGGGGAAAATTTTATTTATCATCCGATTGACTTGAAACTCGGTTTGACACTGTAAGAATAATTAAGCTCTATAATACTAATTAAGAAGTAAACTAAATAATTGTAAATAATTCTAAGAATACCCTCAATGTGCGATGGTAAACAATCTGGCAACGCCAAAGAGTGTGGCAGTACACGAGGCAGGCAGAACGCCATTGATTCAGAGCGTGGATAAAGAAGCAGACGATTGCGAAATTAGAAAAATCAAAAATAATCATATGTACAGTGATCTAAACAAAAACTAAATAAAAGTGCGAGTTTAAAACCCAGTCAGACACGCTTTCACCCCTTACAATAATCAGAAGTGGCGCAGAACCAACTAAACAATCGCCTTCAAAGCAAACAAAGTGAAAATAATTCTCACAATTCACCGGCAATAATGAATGCACTCGATCTTGACAAATACTCTGTGGACAGCCTAAAACGCCTCTTAAAAACATATGATGAGCCAGTTAACGGGAATAAAAGTGAATTAATTCAAAGACTGATCAAGGTACGTCAGAAGGAAAATTCATCAAACGAAAAAACAAAAGCAGCCAACGCCAATTTCATTATAAGCAACAACAAAGAAATGATCGGCAACGAGAATGCGCAGGATGACTTGGTTACTCAAGAACTACAAAGCGAGGAAGACAAGGTGAGCAGCGAAGAAATAAAAGAAAAGGTGAGCAGCGAAGAAAGAAAGACAAGGTGAGCAGCGGAAAAATGCAAATGCAAGGCAAGGTGAGCAGTGAAGTAATAAAAATAAAAATTGAAGACAGCGAAACCAAAAAAGGGAGTGACGACATAGAATGCCAGAATGCAGGAAATTCCAGGGGAAGCAATAAACGAAGAAAAAAGAAACAAATACTGAGAGAGACGGAGTAAGCAACGAGCAAGAACGAGACAACAATAGCACCCAGCATGTACACAGCAACAAAGTTCGAGGAGGTGCCGACACTGGAAAACCAACTATGAATTTGGCCCAATTTACAACGATATTCACCTATTCAAGCAATAGGCAATTTCAGTGCAAGCGACGTACGATTTAGATGACCACAATGTTCGTGCACTAATCGCCAACCGAGTGAGAGGAAAAGCGGCTAAGTGGCTGCAAAATCGTCCAGATTCAACAACAATTTCTGTTTGGAAACTACTGGAGGAAGTGTCAGTTATGTTTAATATCCAGGAGAGCCAATTAATGATGAAACGCAAGTTTGAAAGCAGAACATGGCAAAGTAACGAGACGTTCCAAGAATATTTTTATGAGAAAACAAGAAAGAAAGTCGGTCAAGCCCGACTATAGCATACTCTGTACCAACGAAATTATACGCTCAGCATAAATTTTGATGCTGCAGTAGTAGCTGAAAGCAGCGCTGCTTCTGCGCTGCTGCAGCGAACAGTCTTTTGATCATAACTCGAAAACCGTTCATCCAATCTTCACCATTCCTTTGGCTAGTCGATAAGTTATTCATATTACTAAATATATCTAGAAGGAACAACCCACCTATCTTTAAAACTGTAGGAGATATGACGTTTTTTCTAAATTGCGGGGGCGGCAGGGGGCGTGGCCAAAATTGAAAATAAACTTGATCTGCCTGCAGACATAAGAAGCATATGTCCCATACATGTCAAGCCTCTATCTCTTACCATCTCTGAGATCTGTGCGTTCATACGGACAGACGGAAAGACGGACATGGCTATATCGACTCGGATCAAGAATATATATACTTTATGGGGTCGGAGATGCTTTCTTCTGGATGTTACATACTTTTGCACAAACTTATAATACTCTATGTACCTACGGTACAGAGTATAATGATATTGGTAAGCAAAATCAACATAAACCAGGAGAAACTGTTGGAACATGTTATAGATGTCATTCAAAATTACGAGCTACGCAACCAGGCCAGAATGCAATTGTTCAAGGACACAAATGAACTTCTTTGGGCATTTAATAAAATCCAACCAAAGCATGAAAATGACGGTGACCGATTATATCAGAAGAAACGCAAAGGAAAACTCCGTGCCAAGCAGTACTACAATTGATCAACAGAGGCCAATCATCAAATGTTACAACTGTAACTCAAGAGGACATATGGCAAATGAGTGTCGTAAACCCAAGAGAGAAGCTGGGGCCTGTTTTGTTTGTGCAGAAATGGGCCACCTAGCAGTCAACTGCGACAAACGCAAGAAGGTCAACGCGAGAAGCTAAGCAGTAACAACCCATATGTAAGATTAATGGTATATATTTTTACTGACACAACTAACAATATTACTATTCCATTAGAAACATTAATTGATACGGGAAGTCCAATATGCCTTATATATAATATGAAGAATTCGTACCAGCGCATTGCATTGAAATACATTATTTTAATCAAAACTTCTAAGGAATAAACAGAAGTAAACTTATAATAATCGGAAAAACGAAATGTATGATAATCTTTCAAAATTAAGAAATAAATCATGATTTTTTTGTTGTATCTAATGAAACTATGCAAATTCCAGTTATTCTGGGAACGGATTTTCTGGAAATGGAACAATTTGTGTTAACAAATAAAAGGTGCAAATGTACAGAAGAAAAGAAATTAGAAGAGAGTCAGAGTAAAGAAAACAGTCTTGAAGAAGTGCTAGTTGACGTATATGTTGAAAGCAGTACAAGTATGAATCAAAAGTCAAGTCAGGTTCAAGAAAATCGACCAGAAGACGAACATGACAGAAAGGAACTTGTAGAAAGCAGTAAGGGTTTGAATCAAAAGTTGCATCAGTGTCAGATTATTCAAAGAAAGGAAGAACACAACAGAAAAGAACCAGCAGACGTACACGTTAAGAGCACTAAAGGTATAAATAAAACATCAAGTCAGGACAAAGAATGTGATAGAAAGCAATTATCTAAGGCAAGTTAAGGGAAACCAAACAACGAAAGTCAAAATAATAGAAACAAACATCAGTTCGAAAAAAGTCCAAGGAAGGGAAAAGTTTTTGATAAAGGTGATACCTGATTCATATACAAAGATGGGGAAAACGATATAGTTTATAAAGGAAAAAATATTAATAACCAAGTACCAGATACTAAGAATGAATACTTAAGCACTAACAAAGGTAAGAATTCGACGGGAAACCAAAATATTAAAGAGAAAATTGATTTGCAAGGAACTTCTAAAAAGTATAGAAACATGATTTTTGTGCGGCAGGATACAAGCAAAAGAATTCGAATAAGCTTATAAATGGATATAATGTCGAAGGTAGGATTTCTTAAGAAACAAAGGAAAGACAAATGAATGTTAAGAAAATGGTATAACAAAGTTCGATAACGGTAAACAATAAAGAAACTGTTACAAATCCCGAAATTGGAAAATCACAAAGCAATAAAAATGAAAGCAGTCCATCGCAAAATGACAATAGTTTATGTATAAAGCAAGACCAAGGACTTAACAACGAAAATACATTTGGAAGCATAGGACTTCAGAATCATCTGAAACGGAAAAAGAATGTTTGAGCATAATGGCTATCGAAGTAAGAAATGATAATTACACACCAACCATTAACAACACTAACATACATATAAACGAAAAGAAAAAATTATGTCGAATTTTCAATAAATCGTATTTAAATGCAAGTCCCCCCGAAAAGCCTCAAACACAATGCCAGTTAAAACTAAGACTCAACAATGAAAAACCTTTTCGTTACAAACCACGAAGATTATCATACAAAGAGAAAGAACAAGTTCAAGAAATACTGGACGATATATTAGAGAAGAAAATTATTAGACCAAGTCAATCCGAGTATGCTTCACCAACAGAATTAGTTAAAAAGAAAATGGGAGAGATGCGATTTTGTGTAGACTATAGAACACTGAACAAATACACACCCAAAGATAATTATCCGTTACCATTAATCGAGGACATAATAGACAGGCTAGCCAACAAAGAAATTTTTACGCTGTCAGATCTAAAAATCGCATTTCACCAGAAAGAAGTTGAAGAAGAATCAAGGAAATATACGTCTTTTGTGACGCCAATTTGTCAATACGAATATACAAAGATGCCGTTTGGATTGAAAAACGCACCGGCAACTTTTCAACGTTTGGCAATAGCGTATTCGATGATATGATCAGAGATGGGAGAGTCGTGATATATTTGGACGATGTTATGATAGCGTCAGAGTCAGTCGAAGAGCACTTAAGCACATTAACGGAAGTATTTCAGCGATTAACAATGAATAAACTAGAGCTAAGGCTTGACATATGTAAATTTATGGAGGAAAAGGCTGAGGTTCTGGGTTAGTTAATATCAAGAAATGGAATTCAGCCAGATAAAAACAATACAGAAGCAATTTCAAATTTTCCGATACCAAGAAACACAAAGGAAGTCCATAGCCTTTTGGGACTTTGCTCCTATTTCAAGAAGTTTATCAAAGAATTTTCAATTCAAGCTAAGCCATTGTACAATCTAGTTCGAAAGGATTCAACACTCCAGTTCAACGAAGAGGAAATACAGTGTTTTGAAAGATTGAAATAGAAACTGATTGACGCACCCATTTTGTCAATATACGATCCCTCACATGAAACAGAATTACATTGCGATGCCAGCTCATTTGGGTTTGGAGCAATATTAATGCAAAGAAAAGATGACGGGAAATTACACCCAATATTTTACTTCTCAAAAAAAACAACTGACTACGAATCGAAGTACCATAGCTTCGAATTAGAGACTCTCGCGATAATCTACGCGTTGAGAAGATTCAGGATATATTTACATGGGAAAAAATTCAAAATTCTAACTGACTGCAAGTCTTTATCATTAACCTTAAATAAAAAGGAAGTTAACCCAAGGATTGCCAGTGCACTCGAGCTCGAAATTATGACCATGAAATTGAACATAGAGACGGTAAGGAAATGCAACATGTCAATGCTCTTAGCAGGATAACAAACATACTGAAATTGGAGGAGAATACGTTTGAACAGAATTGATCAATATGTCAGAATAAAGACGAAGTAATATCCAAAATACGCAGACAACTGGAAGAACGGGAGAGCAACCTATATGAAATGCGAAATGGCCTTATCTATAGAAAACACAAGCACAGCATATTGTGTTATGTACCCAGCAATATGGAAAGGAATATTCTACAGCTATATCATGACAATATGGAACATAGAGGAACTGAGAAAGTATACAATGCAATAACAAAGTCATATTGGTTCCCAAAGCTAATCGAAAAGATTAAGAAATACATAAGAAATTGCATAAAATGTATAACATATTTACCAAAATGTGGTAGACACGAAGGGCTGTTACCACATGAAGGGCTGAAAGAAAAAAGACAAAAGTACAACGAAATGAATAAAAACAAGGGCAGAACTCAAAAAACATACAAGAAAGGAGATCTTGTAGTTTTGAAGAACTACGTGAGTGTACCAGGAGCATGTAAAAAAGTGATTCCGAAATTCAAAGGTCCCTACAAGATGGACAAGGTACTACCGAATGGCAGATACGTGGTGCCAGATATAGAAGGATTTCAATTTGCGCAAATCCCGTACAAAGCAATATGGGAAGCAGCACACATGAAACCGTGGATGGATACACATACGAATTTCACACAATATGATATAAAAGATTCAGAAGAGGAGAAATATGAATTCCAAGAAAAAGATTCAGAAAATAAGAAAGATAATTTCAAAGATGAAATGGATGAATATGAAGTAAACGATTCAGAGAAAGATGAAAAGTACGAGCATGAGGAAGAAGAATCAGAGAACGAAAAGAACGAATTCGTAGAAAACGATGCAGAGGAAGAAGACTCAGAAGATGACAAGTTCGTAGAAAACGATGCAGAGGTAGAAGACTCAGAAGATGACAAATTCGTAGAAAACGATGCAGAGGAAGAAGACTCAGAAGATGACGAATTCGTAGAAAACGACTCAGAGGAAGATGACTCAGAATATGTGAAGGACAAATACTTAGCGTACGATTCTGAGAAAGATTCAAAAGAAAACGAACAGGAAGAATATGAAGAAAAGGATTCGGAAAATGAAAAGGAAAAAGAAAAAGATTCAGTGGAAAACAGACAGGGAAAATATGAAGGAAAATCGACAGGTAGAAAAAGGAAAGACAGAAGTAGAGAAAAAATTAGTAAAAGACACCTAAAAGAAAATATTATTAAAAACAGAGCAACTAACGCGAAAGATAGGGAAGCACTGAGTTTTGCATTGGGAAAAGAAAACGAATGAGAAGATTGGGAAACAGATATAGATGGAAATAAACGGAAAAGAAAAACGACAGACACTAAAATGAGAGAGAGACTCTTATAAGTGTTTGACGTGTTTTTGTGTGCTCCGCAACAATTAATTAATTGTGTCATTTAACGCGCCTATTATTGTGCAAATTTAACATAAACAATTTTATTAGTATTGCCCACTATCGGTTTGTGCTTTACTTTTCAGTTGTGCATCTTCACATCATTAATTTAACAATATTTTAATTCTGAGGTGTCTGTGCTGTGTATTTTGTTGGTGTTTTTGATTTGCTCGCTTAGCAGCTCCCCCCTTTACACAGGTTTGTGTGTGCGTTCGCTTGTGCATAGTTCTTTTTCTTTTTGTGCTTAACTCCCACTCAGCTTTGTTGTTGTTCTGCTCTAAAAGCTAAGAACGCTTGCCATCTAACTGCGCTCTGTGGGTGTTTTTATACTCTGTACCAAAGGTACATAGAGTATAATAAGTTTGTGCAAAAGTATGTAACATCCAGAAGAAAGCATCTCCGACCCCATAAAGTATATATATTCTTGATCAGCATCAACAGCCGAGTCGATATAGGCATGTCCGTCTGTCCGTCTGTCCGTCTGTCCGTCCGTCCGTCTGTCTGTCTGTCTGTCTGTCCGTATGAACGCACAGATCTCAGAGATGGTAAGAGATAGAGGTTTGACATGTTTGGGACATATGCTTCTTATGTCTGCAGGCAAATCAAGTTTATTCAATTTTGGCCACGCCCCCTGCCGACTGTTCGCTGCTGCAGCGCAGTAGCGGCGCTGGTTTCAGCTGCTACTGCAGCATCAAAATTTGTGCTGAGCGTATAATTTCGTTGGTACAGAGTATGCTATAGTCGGGCTTGACCGACTTTCTTTCTTGTTGTTTTTGTCTTTGTGATTTTTCGATTTGCGCTTTGGTCCGCTTACTTTTTTTTGTTTAAAGGCCCTCTGTGCTGCAAAAAAACCTGCACATTTAAGAATGCAAGTGAGTCGGAACAACTTCGGTTTGTTACCTGCTGGTTGTGCGACAACTCTATGCATATTAAATGTGCTGGGCTAACTGGACGTGATCTGGACAAAGTTTGCTCGCCTAAAAAGTATTGTGGTGCTTTGAGCTGGTCATGCCCTTTGTGCAGTAATAAACAATTTAATTTCTCGCGGATGTTCATCGACGTGAAAAATAAATTTGACAAAATGCACAATCTTACTAAGCATCTCGCAAGCGAGTTTCTCGCCAGTTCCGAGATGCTTAGTGAGTATAAGTTCGAGTCACCACCTCAGCGTCGGCTGGAGCCTCAACTGTCTGGCAACTCGAACCAATTGTCCCCCAATAGTAATGATAGGTCGCCAACCATTTCATTGTCTGTTTCACCAGGCAATATGCTTGATTTGTCTCCTTTCCCCTCCCCGAATCAAGCTGTTGGAAATCTTGCAAATAATCCATCTTCTGTCCGTAGATTCGAGCAGTCCCCCATAACCGTCGCCTGAACCTGTTGGCAGTGTTTCCGTCTCTGTTCTTATTCCTCTTCAACCTCCTCTACTTTCCGTTATTTCAATTCCATCGATGCAAACCATTTCTGGTTTCCTATGCAATTGGTAATGAATCGTTGCAACGTATTTCTTCTGTCGTTGATCTTGGAATCTTTTTGACCCCAAATTGAGTTTTAATCACCACATCTCCACTATTGCTAACAAAGCGAATGGTGTACTTGGATTTATTAAACGTTGGTCGAAGGAATTTAATGATCCCTACACCACTAAACTCCTTTATACTGCTTTAATACGTCCTGTGCTCGAATACTGTTCTTCCGTACGGTGTCCGCAGTATAAAAAGCATGTTGATCGTATTGAATCAGTTCAGAAACAATTTTTGCTTTTTGCCCTTCGTGGCCTAAACTGGGACCCTAACCTCCGTTTGCCATCATACTCCAGAAGACTCTTGCTAATAGACCTTCCTCCGCTAGCTAATCGTAGAACAGTCTTCGGTGTTTCTTTTCTTCACACTGAAGTGTAGGTATACTATATTGTTAAATTATTAATTGAAAAAATAGAAAGAAAATATATACGTAAACACCTACATCGTTTCGTTCTTTTTGAGTTCCTTTATTGAATTGATTTTGGTTTTTCACAAAAGACTTAACATAGCTGCTTACGGGCCGCGCTGCCAGTTTAGCCGGGGGCTTGTAGTGACCGTTTACATATATGCATTTGCTTAATACATATACATTGATCATACACGTAAGGCAAGCAATGGACTGCCAAGCGGTAGAAATGCAGACGTTGCATATTGTAGTAATGTGACTTGTCGAACACTTTTGAAATTTAATTCCTTGAATATTTTTTAAATCCTTGGAAGAATGTGCAATGCTTATTATATCGGATTTCCAGGAGTTCTCAATTAGTTCCTAGATGAATACTCTCGAAAATTGAGAATGTCTGGTAGAAAAGAATACGTACTATGAATCTTTATAATTATTCTATTTATCATATCCTTTAAGTTAAGCTCAGAACTGAAACAAAGCTGAATCAGCTCTGAAATGAAAGGGCTGGTCCTGAATTCATAACATCATTTTTATGAATTTTAGCCATGGATTTTACTCTGACATGTCCTACTACGTCATGACCTTAGTGGATTTTAGGCATGATGTCAGTTAGAGAACTGAACCGAACCGAACCGATTTTATTTGTGGTTTTCGGTTCGGTCACCGGCTGAATAAGCGGTTCGGTTCAGAACCGGTTTGCATCCCTGGTTTATAATACCCTTACCTTGGTTGGGTATGTTGAATATTATATTTGGTCATACTACAATAGTTTTATGCCTTTATCTCTCTCTGTATTTGTAAGCCTGCATTTTCTTATTCTTAGCCCTGTTCCGGGCTTCACATAATTTATTAAACTGCAAATGAAATTAAAATGGAACGATTTTGCGTTCGCAATTCTGGTATTCGACTTGCAGTTTGAATGTTTCAGTTCCAAACTGCTTTGCATTTAACAACTTGATTATCTTAATCAGTTGGATGAAACAATCAAAATACAAGCCGCGCAAAGATCAACAATGCTTTAATATAGCTATTTAATATCTCGCTTTATTTTAATAGCATTTTATAAAAAAATTACGAATTTACCTTTGATTTCACATTCTCCATGCATTGTGATTTCAAATCGAGTAATTTTGCATTTTTTGCCTCCCTAGCACATAAGCCTTTTTATAACGTGCTCACAAATTTGTTAACAGCCATTGTTTGTCTACTATTAATAATAAAAAAAAAAATAAAAAAATCATAGAGCTAACAGCAGTACAGAGTTGCCACATAGGCCCAACATATTCTGTTGTTTACATTTAAGGGTTACCGTATCAACACTCCTCCTCAATTCTTTAAATTAAACAATCTACTTCAGTCCAAGCAAGGTAGTACATTTCAAATGATTTATCTTGGACAAGATCTTTGTAAGTGTATCGGCTATCATTTCTTTTGTTGGACAATACTGCAAGTTTATCAAATTTTCCTCAAAACAATTTCGAACATGGTGATATCTTACATCAATATGCTTACTTCTGGCATGATAAACTGGATTCTTAACTTAACTTAGCTTTAACTTTATTTAAATTATCGCCATGTATGGTTACAGATTCCAGTTTAACAATCAATCTCATCTCATTAATTAATTTAAGTAAGTAAATGGCTTCCTTTGTGGCCCCTGACATGTCATATACTCCGCCTCTGTGCTGCTTAACGCAACGGATTTCTGCTTCTTGGATGACCATGAAAAAGCAGAACCTCCCCAAATGAAGGTGTACCCAGAGTATGACTTGCGGTCTGTTGCATCGCTTGCCCAATCTGCATCCGTATACCCAGTAATCGCCTCGCCAGTTTTCTCATACTTCAGCTTCAATTCTACAGTTGTAAGTAGATATCGCAGCACTTGCTTAGCCGCAGCCAAATGCTCACCATGAGGACTAGAGTTCCTCTGTGACAATTGCACACCGCAATATATCTGGACGTGATGACAATGTTGATGACAATCAGGGACCCAATAACGGATTGATATTCCGTCTCATCAACAGTCTTACACGTCTCGCTATGGCAATTAACTTGGAAGTTAGCTTCCAATGGCGTTGATGTTGTGCGACAGCTGTTCATGCCCATCTCGTTGAGCAAACCCAAAATATGCTTTGATTGGCCAACTTGGATCGCACCCGTCTCGCCTTCTCGTTGAACTTCCAGACCCAGAAAGTTTGCCCTTTTAGTTGCCACCATCTCACCCTTGTCTGAACACGTTATCAGCAAATCATCAACGTAGACTGCAATCACGTTGATAGTCTTCTTCTTGGTGGTCTTCGTGTACAGGCATGGCTCACTTTCTCGTGCCCTATACCCAAGTTTCTTCAAAACGCTATCCAGCTTAGCGTTCCATACACGGCCTGATTGTTTCAGCCCATACAGTGACTTCTTCAGCTTCAGAATGTGTCCACTTTCGTTGTCAAATAGTTCTGGCTGCCTCATGAAGACTTCCTACTCCAGTTCGCCGTTCAAATACGCTCTTGACACGTCTAGTTGATGAACGTATGGTTCATATTCTGCTGCCATCGCCAAAACCATGCGGATCGTATCATAACGGACCACTGGAGAATAGGTCTCATCATTGTCAATGCCACATCTTTGACTACATCCCTTAGCTACCAATCGCGCCTTGAATCGTTCAACTTCGCCTTCTGGATTCGTTTTTAGGGAAAACACCCACTTGCAGCCAATAGGTTTTTTACCTACTGGTATCTCTACCATTTCCCATGTATGATTTTTAAGTATGGCGCTATACTCCTCCTGCAAAGCAGTCTCTCACTCATGTGCTTGAGGGCTTGCTGCACTGTTACAGGGACTTCAATTATGCTGCTGCATATCATATTAAGCACATATCATATTAAGCATATATTGCTTCCGTGGTCGTCCTCTTAAGCCTGTTTTGATTACCTTTGGCCTGCCTGGCCCAATTCTAGCTGTATTACCAACCTCCTCGTCGTCAGATTCATTACTTGAATCACATTGGACATTTTCAGAACCGCTTTCCCCACTCAGATCGCTTTGATCGACACTCATTGGACTTTCCATATTTTGCTCAGTCTCATCGAGCAGACTCTGGATGTCAATCTCTGCCACATCTTTCGGGACACATCCCTCAATAAAATATACATCTCGGCTGATTTTTACATCTCAAGTTTCTTTATCAAAGAAGCGATATGCTTTTGAGGTATCACAATAGCCAACCATAATGTACTCTTTGCCTTTCTCCTGGAACTTTTTCTTTGGAGTTTTGTCCAAGGCAACTGCTATTGACCCAAAAATCCTCAGATGCTTCACGACTGGCTTGTGCCCGACCAACATTTCATATGGAGTCATACCCTCCAATGCTACCCCGTTTTGTTGCGGTGTATAAGGTACCGTTAACTGTCTTCTAATACCTTTTCCCTGCAAATACTCATTAAACTCTTTATTCACAAACTCAGTACCGTTATCACTCCTGATGGCCTTTACTTTCATACCTGTCTGGCGTTCCATCATAACAACATGTTTCTTAAGAAACTCGATAACTTCTGATTTGTCTTTCATAAAGAAAACGTGCACGTATCGGCCCAAATCATCAATCATTGTGAGAAAATACCTGGCCCCACCATTTGAAGCTGTGTTCATTGGGCCACACACATCGCTGTGCACTAACTCCAGCACCTTTTTGGCTCTGGTGTCTGACTTCTCAAATGGTCTCACGTGACATTTATTTTTTGAACACGTAATACAGTCTATACCTTCAGATCCAGACTCAAATGTCAACCCACGCACCATTTCCTTATTTTTTAATTCTCGCAGACTTTGAATATTCAGATGGCCATATCGCTCATGCCATTTTACAAGTTCATTGCTTGTTTTAGTCAAACATAACTTTTCTTTCACATTTGTCTCACACAATCAACCCATCTACTTTCTTGGCTCGCATTATCATAATGCCGTCTGTATCTGGGCAATTCCACAGAAAGGTCCACCGCGGCCAAAAAACTAAAACTTCTCAAAAATGGTTTTTTTTTAACAGAGTTACATTAAGAAATGTTCAAATTTATCAAATTTGAAAGAATTTTGCATTTATCTAAGACCGATTTCAAAATATTCGAACACAAAGTCGCGCAAGCGCACCCTTTGTTGTTACAATGTTTTTAGTTCATGTTTTGTTTTGTTTTTTTAAACCAGAGGCACTATTCTTTGACTTTTAATTTCTAAGATCATTTAGACAATGCAAAGAGTCGAAAAAAAAACGCAAAGGGAAATATGCGATAACTACAAACGGCAAAATATGTAGTTGCATTATCGTTTTCAGCAATGTCCCGTGCGCGACCGAAAAACAACATTTCTTATCAGAACATCTAAACTACTTGCCCGAAACGCATCAAATTTTTTTTTGCAAACAGAGTTTGAGTGTGCAATCAACGTGTACAAATATTTCAGAAATTTAGAAAGATTTGTATTTTTGGTGAATATTTAAAGTTTTTCCCGTGCGCGACCGTAAGTATATTAAATTGTTTTTTTTTTATTTGTTCACTTTGTTGTTTTCTTAAATATATAAATACATATGTTTTAAATTATTTTAATGTAGATGAGCAAAAGTAATAGCCAAAAAAGAAGAGAAACTTGCAAACGGTGGAGAGATAAGTTGAAGGAAGACCCAGTAATCTGGGAAAACAGTATGTTAAAGAACAACACAAGAATGCGGAACACAAGGCGAAAATATAAAGCATCGACGAATGGTAATAATGAAGTTGTGGAAAATAGGAGGGAGCTTGAGCGCATGAGAAAGAGACTATATCGACAAAAGCTAGCAGAAAAAAGAGAAAAAGAAAAACAAGATGCTATAATCTACAATGGTCCTTACAGTTGCAAGCAAACATTGGCTTTACGAGCTTTACGAAAAGTTGAGGTTGCTCTACCAAAAGACTTAGATAAGAAAGTAAAAGTACTTGAAATTTTGCATAGCTCGCAAATAACAGTTGAGCGTTTTGCGTCGTCTTCAAATAAGTCTCTTTTCTGAGTACTTGCGAAAAAAACTCGCGAGCAACGGCTTCATCGGCTGTTCGCTTAGCTCGCTCTCGCTCGGACTACAATCGTTTTTTTCTTTTCTCTTTTGTTACACTTAGAGTGCGAGTATTTGCTTGAGTGAAATGAAGCAAAACGTTGTTAAGCGAGTGATGCATATTAATTTGCGACGCAAAAACATTTTGTGTATATATACATTTGACTGCGATTGCACAGGTTGTACTGGCTACACCGGCAACCCAGGTTTCCGTGGAGCGCGCATTTTCAGCCCTACATTTTATATTAAGTGAACGTCGAAGTTCTATAAGCGCAGACAATTTAAATTCATTATTACTAATTAAGCTTAACCATAAGTAAAAATTAAATAAATATTCTTTATAAAAAATATTCCTTTTTTTGTCAACAGAGCAAATTAATGTGAAGAGTGTTTCAAAGAGTTTTTGCTGTAACTTATTCTGTCATTTACTCACTTACTGAGTCTCAACTCGCGAACGACAATTTTATTGATTCCGAGAAGAGAATCGTTTAAAGAGATCAACACAAAAAACTCAACAACAACACTCAAGCGAAAGCCGATGCAAAATAGAAAAATAGACTCTTGCTCAGAGTGAGAGCGAATTTTTTGAGCATTTTCGCTTCTGCTCTGATATTGCGCATAAAGAAAAAAACGCTCAATTGTTATTTGCGAGCTATGAAATTTTGTTAAACAAATATAAAGTTAGCTCAAAACCAAAAACTACGGAGACTAATTGCAAAACGATACTGCCAGACAGCTTAGATAGTTTAATAACAGATTTTTATATAAGCGATAATATTAGTGTCCAGTCCTCAGGAAAAAAGGACACACTTCTGATAGCAGGCGATGTAGTTGCTAAACGTTTTATGCTGATGACAGTTTCCGAAGCATTTGAGCTCTTTAAAAAAGAAAATCCAAACAAAAAAATTAGTAAATCCTATTTTTTTAAGATGAGGTCACGGCATGTTCAGTTAATTAATAAAACGCCACATAATATGTGTGTTTGTATGTACCACGCTAACTTCGGCTATTTACTAGAAGGCTGTGCTAAAATTATGCCATCTTTTACCAGTAATTCCGAAAGCTTTCTCAAAACTGTTTGCTGCAATATTCTTAGTGAAAATCGCATGACAAGCAATTGCCAAAAATGCTTAAGCGATTTGAAATACCAACTTATTCCACTATCATATTTAAATAGTATGAATGATGAAGTAAGTTGGCAGAGTTAGCGCAAAATTAATAACACCATGGCCCTTTCCAAAACTGATGGAACTCTATCCGATATGATTGTTGATCTTGAAATGGCTTTACCATCTTTCAAAACTCATTATACTCTGTACCGTAGGTACATAGAGTATTATAAGTTTGTGCAAAAGTATGTAACATCCAGAAGGAAGCATCTCCGACCCCATAAAGTATATATATTCTTGATCAGCATCAACAGCCGAGTCGATATAGCCATGTCCGTCTGTCCGTCTGTCTGTCCGTATGAACGCACAGATCTCAGAGATGGTAAGAGATAGAGGTTTGACATGTATGGGACATATGCTTCTAATGTCTGCAGGCAGATCAAGTTTATTTTCAATTTTGGCCACGCCCCCTCCCGCCCCCGCAATTTAGAAAAAACGTCATATCTCCCACAGTTTTGAAGATAGATGGCTTGTTCCTTCTAGACATATTTAGTTATTAGGATAACTTATCGATCCGCCAAAGGAATGTAGAAGATCGGATGAACGGAAGAAAACGAATGAGAAGATTGGGAAACAGATATAGATGGAAATAAACGGAAAAGAAAAACGACAGACACTAAAATGAGAGAGAGAGACTCTTATAAGTGTTTGACGTGTTTTTGTGTGCTCCGCAACAATTAATTAATTGTGTCATTTAACGCGCCTATTATTGTGCAAATTTAACATAAACAATTTTATTAGTATTGCCCACTATCGGTTTGTGCTTTACTTTTCAGTTGTGCATCTTCACATCATTAATTTAACAATATTTTAATTCTGAGGTGTCTGTGCTGTGTATTTTGTTGGTGTTTTTGATTTGCTCGCTTAGCAGCTCCCCCCTTTACACAGGTTTGTGTGTGCGTTCGCTTGTGCATAGTTCTTTTTCTTTTTGTGCTTAACTCCCACACAGCTTTGTTGTTGTTCTGCTCTCAAAGCTAAGAACGCTTGCCATCTAACTGCGCTCTGTGGGTGTTTTTATACTCTGTACCAAAGGTACATAGAGTATAATAAGTTTGTGCAAAAGTATGTAACATCCAGAAGAAAGCATCTCCGACCCCATAAAGTATATATATTCTTGATCAGCATCAACAGCCGAGTCGATATAGGCATGTCCGTCTGTCCGTCTGTCCGTCCGTCCGTCCGTCCGTCTGTCTGTCTGTCTGTCTGTCTGTCCGTATGAACGCACAGATCTCAGAGATGGTAAGAGATAGAGGTTTGACATGTTTGGGACATATGCTTCTTATGTCTGCAGGCAAATCAAGTTTATTCAATTTTGGCCACGCCCCCTGCCGACTGTTCGCTGCTGCAGCGCAGTAGCGGCGCTGGTTTCAGCTGCTACTGCAGCATCAAAATTTGTGCTGAGCGTATAATTTCGTTGGTACAGAGTATGCTATAGTCGGGCTTGACCGACTTTCTTTCTTGTTGTTTTTGTCTTTGTGATTTTTCGATTTGCGCTTTGGTCCGCTTACTTTTTTTTGTTTAAAGGCCCTCTGTGCTGCAAAAAAACCTGCACATTTAAGAATGCAAGTGAGTCGGAACAACTTCGGTTTGTTACCTGCTGGTTGTGCGACAACTCTATGCATATTAAATGTGCTGGGCTAACTGGACGTGATCTGGACAAAGTTTGCTCGCCTAAAAAGTATTGTGGTGCTTTGAGCTGGTCATGCCCTTTGTGCAGTAATAAACAATTTAATTTCTCGCGGATGTTCATCGACGTGAAAAATAAATTTGACAAAATGCACAATCTTACTAAGCATCTCGCAAGCGAGTTTCTCGCCAGTTCCGAGATGCTTAGTGAGTATAAGTTCGAGTCACCACCTCAGCGTCGGTTGGAGCCTCAACTTTTAGAAGTGCCACCACCCGTGTCTGGCAACTCGAACCAATTGTCCCCCAATAGTAATGATAGTTCGCCAACCATTTCATTGTCTGTTTCACCAGGCAATATGCTTGATTTGTCTCCTTTCCCCTCCCCGAATCAAGCTGTTGGAAATCTTGCAAATAATCCATCTTCTGTCCGTAGATTCGAGCAGTCCCCCATAACCGTCGCCTGAACCTGTTGGCAGTGTTTCCGTCTCTGTTCTTATTCCTCTTCAACCTCCTCTACTTTCCGTTATTTCAATTCCATCGATGCAAACCATTTCTGGTTTCCTATGCAATTGGTAATGAACCGTTGCAACGTATTTCTTCTGTCGTTGATCTTGAAATCTTTTTGACCCCAAATTGAGTTTTAATCACCACATCTCCACTATTGCTAACAAAGCGAATGGTGTACTTGGATTTATTAAACGTTGGTCGAAGGAATTTAATGATCCCTACACCACTAAACTCCTTTATACTGCTTTAATACGTCCTGTGCTCGAATACTGTTCTTCCGTACGGTGTCCGCAGTATAAAAAGCATGTTGATCGTATTGAATCAGTTCAGAAACAATTTTTGCTTTTTGCCCTTCGTGGCCTAAACTGGGACCCTAACCTCCGTTTGCCATCATACTCCAGAAGACTCTTGCTAATAGACCTTCCTTCGCTAGCTTATCGTAGAACAGTCTTCGGTGTTTCTTTTCTTCACAAGGTAATCATCGGTGATGTAAATTCTTCTGAACTCCTACTGAAGTGTAGGTATACTATATTGTTAAATTATTAATTGAAAAAATAGAAAGAAAATATATACGTAAACACCTACATCGTTTCGTTCTTTTTGAGTTCCTTTATTGAATTGATTTTGGTTTTTCACAAAAGACTTAACATAGCTGCTTACGGGCCGCGCTGCCAGTTTAGCCGGGGGCTTGTAGTGACCGTTTACATATATGCATTTGCTTAATACATATACATTGATCATACACGTAAGGCAAGCAATGGACTGCCAAGCGGTAGAAATGCAGACGTTGCATATTGTAGTAATATGACTTGTCGAACACTTTTGAAATTTAATTCCTTGAATATTTTTTAAATCCTTGGAAGAATGTGCAATGCTTATTATATCGGATTTCCAGGAGTTCTCAATTAGTTCCTAGATGAATACTCTCGAAAATTGAGAATGTCTGGTAGAAAAGAATACGTACTATGAATCTTTATAATTATTCTATTTATCATATCCTTTAAGTTAAGCTCAGAACTGAAACAAAGCTGAATCAGCTCTGAAATGAAAGGGCTGGTCCTGAATTCATAACATCATTTTTATGAATTTTAGCCATGGATTTTACTCTGACATGTCCTACTACGTCATGACCTTAGTGGATTTTAGGCATGATGTCAGTTAGAGAACTGAACCGAACCGAACCGATTTTATTTGTGGTTTTCGGTTCGGTCACCGGCTGAATAAGCGGTTCGGTTCAGAACCGGTTTGCATCCCTGGTTTATAATACCCTTACCTTGGTTGGGTATGTTGAATATTATATTTGGTCATACTACAATAGTTTTATGCCTTTATCTCTCTCTGTATTTGTAAGCCTGCATTTTCTTATTCTTAGCCCTGTTCCGGGCTTCACATAATTTATTAAACTGCAAATGAAATTAAAATGGAACGATTTTGCGTTCGCAATTCTGGTATTCGACTTGCAGTTTGAATGTTTCAGTTCCAAACTGCTTTGCATTTAACAACTTGATTATCTTAATCAGTTGGATGAAACAATCAAAATACAAGCCGCGCAAAGATCAACAATGCTTTAATATAGCTATTTAATATCTCGCTTTATTTTAATAGCATATTATAAAAAAATTACGAATTTACCTTTGATTTCACATTCTCCATGCATTGTGATTTCAAATCGAGTAATTCTATCAAATTATGAAAACCAGAACAGGTAGCCAAGTCGAAATAGAGAAAATTTAATGTATGTGAAAAACTGAACAGGCCTGTATATTTGTTAAATGGATTTGATAGCTCTAATATCGACTCTGACCACAACAGGCTGTGAATCGCATAGCTGCTTAGCGGGCATAGCTGGCCGGACCGGCAAATAAAAATCACCCACCGAGTCGGAATCGTTATTAGTTTATTTTGCAATTTTTGCCTCCCTAGCACATAAGCCTTTTTATAACGTGCTCACAAATTTGTTAACAGCCATTGTTTGTCTACTATTAATAATAAAAAAAAAAATAAAAAAATCATAGAGCTAACAGCAGTACAGAGTTGCCACATAGGCCCAACATATTCTGTTGTTTACATTTAAGGGTTACCGTATCAACACTCCTCCTCAATTCTTTAAATTAAACAATCTACTTCAGTCCAAGCAAGGTAGTACATTTCAAATGATTTATCTTGGACAAGATCTTTGTAAGTGTATCGGCTATCATTTCTTTTGTTGGACAATACTGCAAGTTTATCAAATTTTCCTCAAAACAATTTCGAACATGGTGATATCTTACATCAATATGCTTACTTCTGGCATGATAAACTGGATTCTTAACTTAACTTAGCTTTAACTTTATTTAAATTATCGCCATGTATGGTTACAGATTCCAGTTTAACAATCAATCTCATCTCATTAATTAATTTAAGTAAGTAAATGGCTTCCTTTGTGGCCCCTGACATGTCATATACTCCGCCTCTGTGCTGCTTAACGCAACGGATTTCTGCTTCTTGGATGACCATGAAAAAGCAGAACCTCCCCAAATGAAGGTGTACCCAGAGTATGACTTGCGGTCTGTTGCATCGCTTGCCCAATCTGCATCCGTATACCCAGTAATCGCCTCGCCAGTTTTCTCATACTTCAGCTTCAATTCTACAGTTGTAAGTAGATATCGCAGCACTTGCTTAGCCGCAGCCAAATGCTCACCATGAGGACTAGAGTTCCTCTGTGACAATTGCACACCGCAATATATCTGGACGTGATGACAATGTTGATGACAATCAGGGACCCAATAACGGATTGATATTCCGTCTCATCAACAGTCTTACACGTCTCGCTATGGCAATTAACTTGGAAGTTAGCTTCCAATGGCGTTGATGTTGTGCGACAGCTGTTCATGCCCATCTCGTTGAGCAAACCCAAAATATGCTTTGATTGGCCAACTTGGATCGCACCCGTCTCGCCTTCTCGTTGAACTTCCAGACCCAGAAAGTTTGCCCTTTTAGTTGCCACCATCTCACCCTTGTCTGAACACGTTATCAGCAAATCATCAACGTAGACTGCAATCACGTTGATAGTCTTCTTCTTGGTGGTCTTCGTGTACAGGCATGGCTCACTTTCTCGTGCCCTATACCCAAGTTTCTTCAAAACGCTATCCAGCTTAGCGTTCCATACACGGCCTGATTGTTTCAGCCCATACAGTGACTTCTTCAGCTTCAGAATGTGTCCACTTTCGTTGTCAAATAGTTCTGGCTGCCTCATGAAGACTTCCTACTCCAGTTCGCCGTTCAAATACGCTCTTGACACGTCTAGTTGATGAACGTATGGTTCATATTCTGCTGCCATCGCCAAAACCATGCGGATCGTATCATAACGGACCACTGGAGAATAGGTCTCATCATTGTCAATGCCACATCTTTGACTACATCCCTTAGCTACCAATCGCGCCTTGAATCGTTCAACTTCGCCTTCTGGATTCGTTTTTAGGGAAAACACCCACTTGCAGCCAATAGGTTTTTTACCTACTGGTATCTCTACCATTTCCCATGTATGATTTTTAAGTATGGCGCTATACTCCTCCTGCAAAGCAGTCTCCCACTCATGTGCTTGAGGGCTTGCTGCACTGTTACAGGGACTTCAATTATGCTGCTGCATATCATATTAAGCACATATCATATTAAGCATATATTGCTTCCGTGGTCGTCCTCTTAAGCCTGTTTTGATTACCTTTGGCCTGCCTGGCCCAATTCTAGCTGTATTACCAACCTCCTCGTCGTCAGATTCATTACTTGAATCACATTGGACATTTTCAGAACCGCTTTCCCCACTCAGATCGCTTTGATCGACACTCATTGGACTTTCCATATTTTGCTCAGTCTCATCGAGCAGACTCTGGATGTCAATCTCTGCCACATCTTTCGGGACACATCCCTCAATAAAATATACATCTCGGCTGATTTTTACATCTCAAGTTTCTTTATCAAAGAAGCGATATGCTTTTGAGGTATCACAATAGCCAACCATAATGTACTCTTTGCCTTTCTCCTGGAACTTTTTCTTTGGAGTTTTGTCCAAGGCAACTGCTATTGACCCAAAAATCCTCAGATGCTTCACGACTGGCTTGTGCCCGACCAACATTTCATATGGAGTCATACCCTCCAATGCTACCCCGTTTTGTTGCGGTGTATAAGGTACCGTTAACTGTCTTCTAATACCTTTTCCCTGCAAATACTCATTAAACTCTTTATTCACAAACTCAGTACCGTTATCACTCCTGATGGCCTTTACTTTCATACCTGTCTGGCGTTCCATCATAACAACATGTTTCTTAAGAAACTCGATAACTTCTGATTTGTCTTTCATAAAGAAAACGTGCACGTATCGGCCCAAATCATCAATCATTGTGAGAAAATACCTGGCCCCACCATTTGAAGCTGTGTTCATTGGGCCACACACATCGCTGTGCACTAACTCCAGCACCTTTTTGGCTCTGGTGTCTGACTTCTCAAATGGTCTCACGTGACATTTATTTTTTGAACACGTAATACAGTCTATACCTTCAGATCCAGACTCAAATGTCAACCCACGCACCATTTCCTTATTTTTTAATTCTCGCAGACTTTGAATATTCAGATGGCCATATCGCTCATGCCATTTTACAAGTTCATTGCTTGTTTTAGTCAAACATAACTTTTCTTTCACATTTGTCTCACACAATCAACCCATCTACTTTCTTGGCTCGCATTATCATAATGCCGTCTGTATCTGGGCAATTCCACAGAAAGGTCCACCGCGGCCAAAAAACTAAAACTTCTCAAAAATGTTTTTTTTTAACAGAGTTACATTAAGAAATGTTCAAATTTATCAAATTTGAAAGAATTTTGCATTTATCTAAGACCGATTTCAAAATATTCGAACACAAAGTCGCGCAAGCGCACCCTTTGTTGTTATAATGTTTTTAGTTCATGTTTTGTTTTGATTATAACTTCTAAGCCAGAGGCACTATTCTTTGACTTTTAATTTCTAAGATCATTTAGACAATGCAAAGAGTCGAAAAAAAATGCAAAGGGAAATATGCGATAACTACAAACGGCAAAATATGTAGTTGCATTATCGTTTTCAGCAATGTCCCGTGCGCGACCGAAAAACAACATTTCTTATCAGAACATCTAAACTACTTGCCCGAAACGCATCAAATTTTTTTTTGCAAACAGAGTTTGAGTGTGCAATCAACGTGTACAAATATTTCAGAAATTTAGAAAGATTTGTATTTTTGGTGAATATTTAAAGTTTTTCCCGTGCGCGACCGTAAGTATATTAAATTTTTTTTTTTTTTGTTCACTTTGTTGTTTTCTTAAATATATAAATACACATGTTTTAAATTATTTTAATGTATATGAGCAAAAGTAATAGCCAAAAAAGAAGAGAAACTTGCAAACGGTGGAGAGATAAGTTGAAGGAAGACCCAGTAATCTGGGAAAACAGTAAGTTAAAGAACAACACAAGAATGCGGGACACAAGGCGAAAATATAAAGCATCGACGAATGGTAATAATGAAGTTGTGGAAAATAGGAGGGAGCTTGAGCGCATGAGAAAGAGACTATATCGACAAAAGCTAGCAGAAAAAAGAGAAAAAGAAAAACAAGATGCTATAATCTACAATGGTCCTTACAGTTGCAAGCAAACATTGGCTTTACGAGCTTTACGAAAAGTTGAGGTTGCTCTACCAAAAGACTTAGATAAGAAAGTCAAAGTACTTGAAATTTTGTTAAACAAATATAAAGTTAGCTCAAAACCAAAAACTACGGAGACTAATTGCAAAACGATACTGCCAGACAGCTTAGATAGTTTAATAACAGATTTTTATATAAGCGATAATATTAGTGTCCAGTCCTCAGGAAAAAAGGACAGACTTCTGATAGCAGGCGATGTAGTTGCTAAACGTTTTATGCTGATGACAGTTTCCGAAGCATTTGAGCTCTTTAAAAAAGAAAATCCAAACAAAAAAATTAGTAAATCCTATTTTTTTAAGATGAGGCCACGGCATGTTCAGTTAATTAATAAAACGCCACATAATATGTGTGTTTGTATGTACCACGCTAACTTCGGCTATTTACTAGAAGGCTGTGCTAAAATTATGCCATCTTTTACCAGTAATTCCGAAAGCTTTCTCAAAACTGTTTGCTGCAATATTCTTAGTGAAAATTGCATGACAAGCAATTGCCAAAAATGCTTAAGCGATTTGAAATACCAACTTATTCCACTATCATATTTAAATAGTATGAATGATGAAGTAAGTTGGCAGAGTTAGCGCAAAATTAATAACACCATGGCCCTTTCCAAAACTGATGGAACTCTATCCGATATGATTGTTGATCTTGAAATGGCTTTACCATCTTTCAAAACTCATTATACTCTGTACCGTAGGTACATAGAGTATTATAAGTTTGTACAAAAGTATGTAACATCCAGAAGGAAGCATCTCCGACCCCATAAAGTATATATATCAGGGATGCAAACCACTCGAAAATAAGGACTGGTTTGGTTCAGTGGTTCATACAGTTTCTGAACCGCCGGTTCGGTTCATTACATGGTTTTTGGAGCTAGCTGAACCGCGGTTTCGGTTCAGTTCAGTGGTTCACAAAGGCACAATATGAGATATTATGATTGTTGGTAGTAATGTGACTTGTCGAACACTTTTGAAATTTAATTCTTATAATCCATTTAAATATTTTTAAAATCCTTAGAAGAATGTCCAATGCTTATTATGTCGGATCTATAAGTTCCTAGATGAATACTCTCGAAAATTGAGAATGTTTGCTAGAAAGGAATACGTACTATGCATCGTAATTATTATATTTATCATATCCCTTAAGTTAGGCTCAGAACTGAATCAGCTCAGAAATGAAAGGGCTGGTCCTGAATTCATGACATAATTTTTTGAGAATTTGGGCCATGGATTTTACTCTGACATGTCCTACTACGTCAAGACCTTAGTTGATTTTAGGCATGATTTCAGTCAGAGAACTGAACCGAACCGAACCGTTTTTATTTGTGGTTTTCGGTTCGGTTCAGCAATTCTGAAATGAAGCTGGTTCGGTTTGCGGTTCGGTTCACCGGCTGGAATAAGCGGTACGGTTCGGTTCAAAACCGGTTCGGTTCAGAACCGGTTTGCATCCCTGATATATATTCTTGATCAGCATCAACAGCCGAGTCGATATAGCCATGTCCGTCTGTCCGTCTGTCTGTCCGTATGAATGCACAGATCTCAGAGATGGTAAGAGATAGAGGTTTGACATGTATGGGACATATGCTTCTAATGTCTGCAGATCAAGTTTATTTTCAATTTTGGCCACGCCCCCTCCCGCCCCCGCAATTTAGAAAAAACGTCATATCTCCCACAGTTTTGAAGATAGATGGCTTGTTCCTTCTAGACATATTTAGTTATTAGGATAACTTATCGATCCGCCAAAGGAATGAAGAAGATCGGATGAACGGTTTTCGAGTTATGATCAAATGATCTTCTTGGTACAGAGTATGTTATAGTCGGGCTTGACCGACTTTCTTTCTTGTTTTTTTTATCAAAAGAGCCCAGCAAAGATATTTTGATGAAACCAAAGCAAATCTAAAATCAAATGAATTGGCGATTCAAATTGATTTTGCAGAAAATTACAGGCTCACAAGTCAAAATGAGATACAAAGTGCTCATTTTAGCTATCGGCAGGTGAGCATTTTTACTTGTGTAGCATGGCTGGCAGGAGCTAAAAAGTCGTTTGCTGTCATAAGTGATAAGCTAACGCACAATAAGCAGGACGTTTTTGTTTTTTTGATAAGGATTTTAAAAGAAATTCGTTCATCATATGGAAGCTTTAAAAATAAATTTATAGTATCAAGCCTTGTAGATATAGTAGAATTATTAGAATGTCCTACATTGGCGTCGAATTTTTTCGCTAGCGCAAATGGAAAAGGAGCTGTTGATGGAGTTGGAGCAGTAGTAAAACGAAAAGTTTGGCAAGTGACTAAATCAAGGAGTTTTTTTTTACCGGATGCATTTTCTTTCTATCAGTGTGCACTACAACATATTAAAGGCATAAACTTATTATATATGTCAACAGGAGATATTGAAAATTCCATTTTTAAATTTAATTTAAACGAAAAATGGAAAGAGGTTAAAAGTATACCGGGCATATCAAAATTCCACTTTTTCTCATCCAGTTATAATGAGGTGAAAGCAGCAAGAACCGCTTATTCTAAGCAAGAAACCATACTATGTAAATAGGAACTTAGTAAATATTTAAATGATTACCAATATATTAATTTCTTGTTATTGTATTATATAAATTTATTATAATTTTATATTTCTTTATACATTTGAATGGATATCCTTTGAATTAAAAAAAGCACAAATATCTAAATACTTATTAAGTTTCCTGTTATGTGAAAATGAATGAAATCATATTTTTTGTTAATTAAAAACATTTTTACTATATGTTTTGATAATATTTAGCTACAGCAACCATGAAAATAACAAAAAAAAAATAAAAATAAAAAAGTGATAAAAAATGTCCCGTGCGCGATGTCCCGTGCGAATCTACTTCAAATTGAATTTTCAAAAAAATTCAAGTCATTTCGGAAAAAGCTCAAAGCCATTTTTAAGAGGCATCTGTGTACAACAGTTTAAAATTAGTTGCATTAAAATATTGCCTCTTGATTCGCAGAATTTGGCATTTGAACTGGCCTCAAAAGTCACTTCCGTTTTTTGTCCCGTGCGAATCACTTGAATTTTGCAAATAACTTAATAATGAAAAATTGCCCACAATCAATCTTTGCACCAATGAAAGAACTAATAAAAAGCTATATATTAAGATTTTCATCCGAAAAAAAAGTCCTTTCCTTCCTAACGTTTTTTTACTTTGAATGCGTACGAATGTCCCGTGCGCGACTTTGGAATTGCCCATCTATTATCTTCGCATACTCATTGCAAAACTCAACTAAGCAACCATTTTTTACAAAACTTTACCCTAAGGATAAATCCACATGAACTACTCACAACCACTGTGCCGCGGCCACCGTATGCTTTTTTCTAGCCAACTCAATTTTTTCGTTCTATGATTTGAACTCATCGAACATTTCCCGTCGAGCACACATGTGTGATGTTGCTTCGCTGTCGTCGCACCAGACATCGTTGTTCAAATTACAGTTAACAGCAATTCCGGCAAACGAACGATCGCCGATTTGCTTTTTCTCTTTCTTTCCAACGTTGTCGCTACCTCTGCCGGTCTCGTTCTCGCCGTTGCCTTTGCTCCAACACTTCGCCACAAAATGCCCTTGCTTCCCGTATTTATTACTGTTGTTTTGCCGATTCTCTGTTCCTCCCCCAGATGGAGATGAACGCACCACAAATGCTTGCACGCTCTCTTCTTTTTCATTTCCTTTGCGCCTTTCATGTTCTTCTACCAGCTTACATTTTATTACGCTGAATGGCGGCAACTCGTCGCGCGCCTCCAAGGCAACCACAAAGTTTTCATATGAAGCTCGCAAACTGGCCAAAAGCATTATGACAAAAAACTCTTCCTGAAGTGTTATACCAATTTCAGACAACTTTTCAACTATATTGGAAAACTAAGTTACATGTTTTTGCACATTATCGTTCTCTTTCATTCTTTTGTTCAACAACTGCTTGAACAGCGTCACTTTACGCACAGACCCAATTTCGCTCGCACTCCGGCACTTTTTGATTACAGTTATTTGAGACGCATTTATAGTCAAAAATATCATCTGCGCTGGTTTCATCTTCTGGTTTTTCCAGAACTCCTGACACAACTGTGCACAAATCTTGATGCACTAATACACTACGCATCAACACACACCACGTGTCATAATTGGAATCGTCCAATCTCATTTTGATTTCTGTTTTCGCTTCTTGCAACTTTTTTTCTGTCAATTTCCGTTTGTCTTTGTTTCACACGCTTCAACGCAATTAAATTTTCTTTCACAAAATCTTTGCATAAACCTTTATGCTTCACTTTCAATGTTCTATTACTCTTCACCATGGCTGGGCTCATGACCCGTAGGAGAGTGGCTGTTTTTAGCCGGTGGATATAATCTGCCAAAGAGTAAAAGACGAGTCGAACCACATCGTTTAGATGATCAATAGAGACTAACTTTATTCATAAGCTTAACATAGAGCTAACAGCAAGAGTACAGAGTTGCCACATAGGCCCAACATATTCTGTTGTTTACATTGAAGGATTGCAGTATCAACAAATATCTATAATATCGATATTTTCGATATTTTCCCAAATGTGTCTACATGACTGTGTGTTTTTACAATAAGCCAGTTTATTGAGGTTATTAAGGTTTCATTTTACGCATATTTAAAACTACATGATTACAAAAAATATTATATGTATTTTAATAGGTTAAACAAACAATTTTATTATACCCTTGCAGAGGATATAATAAAAATGTTTGGATGTTTGTAACGCATAGAAGGAAGCATCTCCGATCACATGAAGAATATATATTATGAATCAGCATGACGAGCTAAGTCGATATAGCCCCATGCCACTTTCAAAGCTACCATCACGAAACTTTGCACGAAGTCTTGTTGTACAAATACGCTGAACATTTATGGGAACCAGCCGGATCGGGTAACTATGGCATATAGCTCCCATAGGAATGATCTGTCGAAAAACCAGTTTTAGTGAGAAAAACTATTTTGTTTTCAAAGACAGCGCCTTAAAACTTGGTATTTCTTAGTTCGCGATGCTTTCCCACAATAATACTAAGTTTGGTCGAGATCGGACATCTGTGTAGTATATCTTTCATAAAAAAAGTAGAGACAGAAAAGTAGTCTTAGTGAGCAAACTTGTTTGTTTTCAGTGGAAATATCCTTCGTATTAGTTAAACAATCGTGATGAAAGGGTATACAAACTTCGGCCGAGCCCAAGTTAACTTTCCTCTATTTGTATACTCTATACCAGACGTACACAGAGTAGAAATACTTTGTGCAATGGTGTGTAACAGCCAGAAGGAAACATCTTGTACCCCAGAAAGTATATATATTCTTTATCAGCAGCAACAACCGAGTCGACATGGCCATGTCCGTCTGTCTGTCAGCAAGAACGCACAGATCTCAGAGATGTTAGGAGGTTTGGCGTATATGGGACAATCCTTGCAGGCAGATCAAGTCTATTTTCAATTTTGGCCACGCCCCCTCCCGCCACCGCAATTTGGGCAAACGCCATATCTCCCACAGTTTAAAGACAGATGGTTCGTACCTTCAAGACTTATTAAGTAACCAAGATTATTTATCGATCCGAAAAAGAAATGGTAAAGAACGGATGAACGGTTGTCGAGTAATGATCAAAAGAACATTCGCTGCAGCAGCGGAGTAGCAGCGCTGCTTTCTGCTGCTGCTGCAGCATCAATATATTTGCTGAGAGTATAATTTTCATTGATACAGAGTATGTTATAGTCGGGCTTGGCCGATTTTCTTTCTTGTTTTTATTTCACTGATAGAAAAGGTTCTGGAAAATAGTGTATTGTGGGGATTGAGAAAGGATGCTTTACTCAAAAATTAATCATATTTTTATGATTAAAACGATGATTTCAAATTTGATTCAATCAGGAAACTTCATTTTTGAGTACTTAAGTGATTAGTTTTTGAGTTTATAATTTTCAAAATAGTTCTTTGGAGCTTAAATATATTACAGCAAACCCAAATCCCAGCTAAATCCACGAAACGTAAGACCGTTTACCCGTAATCGTTAGGTAATGAGCCTTCTGGTGTAATAAGATATGCCAATGACAAATCAGAAAGCACAGGCAATGCGTCTGTCTCTTCTATTAAGATCTAAAAAGCATCCCGTTCCAGGCTTAGTGGCGGAAAATTAAAATATAATTCCAATAATTCTAATGTCTGCTTGGTGTGCTGTCTAAAAAAATCGAAGATTCATTTTATGATTTTCATTAGCGGTTCCAGAGATTGAACATGCTTATAAATTAGCCTTTATGTTTGTCGAGCTGCCACTGGTCTTATTGATTTGCTACACAGCATGCACTTTGAGTTTTGTGCATTCACTTATAAATACAATAGTTTTAAATAACTAAAAATTTTAAAGAAGAATTCTAAAGAAGGTTATTTTAGGTTCCGATGGCTAAGAGCGACAAGTCACTATCCCACTTAGGCCAAATGGGCCCGTTGCAATACCATATCTTCCTAGTTAAACCCTATTATACCCTAGGGTGATCTTCGGTACTGAACCATTGTGTGGACAGAATAAATTTTAGAAGAGCTGTGATCTCTATGTCGAATGTCTCTGACAGGTTGAGTAGGAGGGATTGACCAAGAAACCTAAGTCTCTTCCTACTTAAAGCGGGGCAATGACACAGAATGTGCTTTATCGTTTCCTTCTTTTCCTCAAATCTGCAGCTTCTGCAGAAGTTGTTATGTTGTACGCCTAGGCGTGCTGCGTGACTGCCTATAAGACCCGTCAGGGCCCCTACCAGAAGTGATATGTGTTCCCTTCTGTAACGTAAAAGTGTGTTAGTACGTTAAGCGTCAAATGCTGGCCACGTTAGTCTTGCAACCGCACACCGGACACCACCGGTCCGTGGCGAAGCGAAGTGTTTCGGTTTTTTTGTGCATTTTTAAGGTAGCCATAGGCATCGCTATCGTGCTCTTCTCAGAAAGGAGCTCGGCGGTTCTGCCTTGTCTGGCCAATGTACCCGCAGACTCGTTTCCATATATGTTCCGGTGTCCAGGCACCCATATTAGGTGAATACTGAAATGGGACTCGACAACCCTGGAAGAAAGAAGCTGTGCTTAGTTGGTGATCGCGCGAAAATTTTAAAATTGCTATTAATTTATTGTGTGACGAAGCTGTGGCTACTGGAAGTTGACGGATACACAACGCAAGAGCTTGAAGTACCACCGGCGAAACACAACCTGAGCCAACTCCCATCTGGCGGCAACCTAAGTCAATATTGGCAAGCGGAGCACCCAAAAACAACACAAACAACCAAACGCAGTGAGTCTCAAACAACAACAAAAGTCTGGCCAGCTGAACATCCACGACAAACACCTCGAGCTTTGGACTTTGGACCCCAGCTTATAATCAAACGGCTGTTGTCAACAAAGGGCTGTGTTAAGCTTACAAAGCAATAGAAAGCTGAAGCATGATTCTAGGCGAAACAAGAAAAGTACAACAAATGTCATTAAAAAGAACGCCAACGAAATCGCTTGCTAAGCGTCCACACTCAGAGACATCTCCTGACCAGATTGTATCTAGGATGACAGTCCAAGAGCTTATGCAGGCTATGAAAGAAACTGTGGAATGCACACTTGATGAAAAGTTTAAAGATATGGTGACTAAACAGGATCTTGAGGACGCCATGGGTCGGATAAATGAAGTGGCTGTTAAAACAGATCAACTTGCAGCTGAAAACCAAGAGGAACGCAGATATCTATAGAACAGGATCTCACAAGCGAACGGCTTCTTCAAAAAAAAGCAATGCTAGCAATACGCAAGGATCTCTTAAGCTTTAATAAAAACAGGAGAGTCCAGATTCGCAACGATAGAATGAAAATTGAAGGGAAATCGTTCTACTGGAACATAGACAGAGTTCTCATGAGCCAGAGGAGCGATGCTGAGCAGGTTCTTAAGCAAATGTATGGGGATGGGCTTGAAATAAATTTAAATTTTTATGAAGTTTTACAATATTTAGCGACAAAAAACTAAGAGGGGTCAGTCTGAGATTACAAAAAAAAGCAAATATCATACACTTAAATAACTCTTATTATTATGAAAATAACACAGAAAAAGCAAATAAATTCAATCTTGAAATAAACATATTATCCTACAATGTACAAGGCCTAGAAAACAAAATTTTAGACACTCATTTCTTTGAATACGTAAAGTCCTTCGAAATATTTATCCTTATAGAAACGCATGTGATGGAAGAAAATATAACAAAATTTTCCAAGTATTTTAGCGGATTTAAAACATTTTGGACGCCTGCTGTCAGATTCGCAAATTTTGGCAGAGGAATTGGAGGCATGCTCTTAGGGGTAAATGGCAGTTTAGAGGACTTTGGCGTTTAATACGAAAGAATAAATGAAAACGGATTACAAGCACTTACATTGAGAACGCAGCAAACGAGCCTTACTCTAGTAGCGTCGTACATAAGAGGCACCAATTGGAGAAAAGATTTTCGAAAAGTGGAAGACTTCTTTGCGGATCATGAACCTGAAAGCCCCATTATAATTGGAGATCTAAATGTTAGGATAGGTGAACTAGCTTAAGAAATGCCTGAAGGTCTGGATATGCCTTCCCTTGGAAACTCATCATGTCGAAAAGCAAGAGATAAAGTGGAGGACAGCAATGGGAAATATTTCATGGAGTATAGTGATGATAAAGGCCTTATCGTGCTCAATGGACTAACAAAAGGAGACAAACTTGGTGATTTTACCTACATAAGCACGGTAGGCAGGTCGACAAATGATATTGTGGCAGCATCGCAGTATGCTCTGCCAAATATAGCAGATTTTAGTGTGGAGAGGCAGAGTTGGTCGGATCACCTGCCTCTGAGGTTAAAAATATCTTTACACGGGAAAGACAGAACTAAAAAACTTAACCTGCTTCCAAAATACATCTGGAGACCATCTTTGGCTGAACATTTTCGATGCAAAGTTACGACATCATTGACAGCGATGCAGTTGGACGCGAACTGCCTAAGGTTAGGCTACAAGAGGTTATAAAATCTGCTGTCCCTACGCCAACAGAGCCAAAATTCAAAAGTAAACAGAAATGGTTCGATTTGGACTGCTTCTTGGAGCGTAAGAAGGTTCTGAAGCTGCTTAATAAGTCTGTAACATCGGGAGATGAGAATATAAGAAAGGCTTATATCGAAAATAACAAGAAATACCGACTCCTCTGCTTGGAAAAAAGAACCAAATACTGGCAGCAAATGGGAGAGAAGCTGGATGAGGTAAAAGACAGTAAAGGATGGTGGAAAGTGGCACGAGAGCTCAAAAATAGCCACTTCCAGACAGGAAACAATATCTCAGCGTCCGATTTTCAGAGCTATTTCCAAAATCTACTGAGCCCAGTACAAACTGCAGCGGATATTATTTTTGTGAGAACCTTTGCAACAGATGATTTGTTGGATATGCACATAACCAGGACCGAAATATTGAAAATACTGGATCATGTAAAGCTAAACAAAGCACCAGGAGAGGATAGAATACCATATGAATTCTACATAAATGCCCCGATGGCCTTCATAGACTCACTGGCTTTAGTCTATAATGACATGCTGGACACAGGAAGAATTGAAGAAACTTGCACATCGAGTGTCGTATTCCCAATTTTCAAAAAAGGTGACGCAGACCTGCCACAAAAAGAGTATCAGGCCGGATTTCGAGAAGGGTATTCGACTGTGGACAACATATACAACTTAATATCCATAGTGTATCTGAAACAAGAGGAGAGGAAGAAAGTATACGCCTTTTTTGTCGATTTTCGTGCTGCGTTTGATAAAATCCCAAGGAAGCTTTTGATGTATTTTGAGAATATTTATGCAAACACGAATGTGGCAGTCTGGACAGGCACGGAGCTATCTGGTTATTTCGAAACCAATATCGGAGTGAGGCAGGGCTGTCTACTGTCGCCTCTCTTGTTTGCGCTCTTCCTAGAAGATCTCCAAGATAGCATAGGTGGCGGCCTAACAGTGGGAAGTGAAAATATACGCCTTTTATTATATGCGGATGACATAGTCATAATGGCTGATGAAGTCAATGTACTGCAGGAAATGATCGATCGGCTGGAAATTTATTGTCAGACTTGGAATATGGAAGTGAATATGGCCAAATCGGAAATAATGGTTTTCAGGAAAGGAGGGCGCCTTGCAAAGAATGAAATGTGGACATTTCAGAGCGAACCCATAAAGATTGTACCTGAGTACAAATATCTAGGAGTTATGTTGACGCCCACTTAAAATTTCAAGAAGCATGTTAAAGCTAGAACTGCGGCTGCAAAGCAAAGCATTAACATTACCTGGAAGAGCCTTCTCGCCAAAAACAATGTCTCCGCTGAAATGAAGTGGAAAATTTATGAAGCTGTATGTAGGGCAATACAAGCTTAAGGAGCACAAGTCTGGGGCTATGGCCAACATGAGGAAGTGGATAAGCTGGAAGCCTTTTTCATTAAGCGTGTCTATAACCTGCCCCAAACAACGCCACACTATGCACTTGCTCTAGATACGGATAGATACGGTAGCAGATTCTACATGCTGGACCAGCACCTTCGGTATATCTACAAAACTCTGTTTATATATGATAGCCATAGGTTGCCACGAATCCTGTCGCAGTTGGTATTGGATAAAAATGTATTCTGGGCAAAAGAGCTATTCACACTGAGCTCATTGCATAACATAGAGTGGAACTGGGGCAACGAGACCTTATGGAATGCCAATCGCATTGCACTATTAGCGGATCTTAAGAGACACAGACTTACAGAACTCGTGCAGCAAAAATTAAGAAGTGAATGGAGAATTTACAAAAACTGGACCATACCGTCGGCAAAAAATATGCACAATATGGGTAGATGTCCAATACTACGGGAACACAGAATTTTATGTTTTAGCCAACCTGTCTTGAGCCCAACTCAGATTAGAGACATTTTAAATGATGCGAGCGACACTAAGTGGAAGGGATTAGTAGAGTTTCTGCAACAGGCCACCCAGTATGGGAAACGGATTTTGGCGGAATATTTTTAAAACACAACAACACAAATAATATAAACTATAGAAATTTGGTGGGCCCATAATCCGACACTAGGTCCCAACGATCCTGAATCTCGCCACGAGCGGGGATGCAGGGTGTAGAAAGACTTTTTGTATGGTATCTAGGGAACCCTCAAATAAAATAAAACAAAACTCAACAAAATAATAGAAGCGAATTCTCCGACTGACGACATATAGTCATAGTCGAGTACTATTTAAAACCCTTTGCAATTAGATATGTTATATTTGAACCATGGGTGTAGATGTTGATGGCGTTGGCTTTGCTATGGGGAAGGTTATCCCACTCGTTTCGGCTTGGGATGAAGACGTCGTATAATTTGTCAAACGTCGCTTGAGTGACACTGTAGTCTGAATTTAACGGTATACCCTCAAGGTTAGTGAGCATAGTTGAGTGACCCGAATTACCCCCGTTCCAGGTATCGGATTTTCGTACTCTAATAGGTCTAGTGGTACGAGATAAAATATGGTGTTAAGTGCTTTCGTGGGTGTTGTTCGCTCATGCATATTTCAGCGCTTCTCTGTACTTTTTCAAGTTGTTCAGGATGTTGTGTTTGTGTGTTGAGTTTCCCGATTGCATATGGTAGTATAGGGCGTACTACAGCTGTGTAAAGCCAATGTACTATATTCGGGGAGCAACCATATTTTCGGCCTATAGACTTTTTGCATGAGAAAAGAGCGATGGTTGCCTTTTTTATGCTGTCATTTATGTTGTCATTCCAAAGTAGTTTCCTATCCAGGATGACTCTCAAGTATTTGGTATTGTTACCAAATTCGAGGCTTACTCCACTGATTTTGGGAGGGATAAGGCTAGGAATTTTGTATTTCCTGGCGAAGAGTACAAGTTCTGTATTGACTGGGTTCACGCCCAATCTGCAAGTTGTTATCCATTGAGCAAGTGTTGTAAGTGCGGTCTGCATGAGGTCACACAGCGTTTGTGGGAATATACCACATTTAAAGATAGCAATATCGTCCACGTGGGTCACCACCACATTTCTCTCTGCTTCCGAGTTGCGAGTAGACCGACCTGCTGGTTAGCAATTGGTTGATGAATCCAATCAGAGGTATATCGGCTCCCACATTTTCCAAGGCAGAGGTGATGGCATAAGGTTGCACTAAGCACTTATATATAGAGCCTTCAAACTATGTTTTTTTGCTTTCACTTTTCACGTTGAGATCGCGAACCCAGCGCCGGATCGTAGACACCCGAACGCAACCCTGAGTGGGCGACAGCTAGCAGAGAGCACCAGAGAGCAGAGGCTATTTAGTGCTCGTTCAACCCCAGAACAAGACGCACGACGTGCGTCGAGCGCTGTCATTTCGCTTCTGTGTGTATCTCACGCCAATGCATACATTGTTGTCGTAAAAATGGGCAGTGTTGCCAAACTTCACTCCTATTCCTTAGCACAAGACGCAAACTCAAATGGCAATACACCAGCAGACAGGCAGGCAGAATGGCATGCACCTGCTACCGAGATTGCTTCCATTGATTTTTGGTAAGGCAAATTATTTTATTTTTATTTTTTTTATTTTATATGACTAGCTTCAAGTTATAGGGGGTAACATGGCTGCTGCGGCCTTCAGCTAACTGTTTAGTAATATGTACATTTTTTTATAGGTATGGTAAGGCAAATTATTTTCTATTTATGCTTATTATATTTATTTTGTTAATTGTTGTTATATTAGTTATATACATTTTGATAGTAAATAATTGTGGGCTTATTAAATTTTTTTAAATTTATTTTAGTAGTTAATTTATTTAAAAAAAAAATACAAGATTACAAATAATGCATTTAATAATGCACTGTTTAAACCAGCGGTCGGCACGGCCCTATCCAGCGGGATTGGATTTTTCTCAGTCGGCGTCTCTGCTGCTCATGCACAATATAAAAGTTCGTGTGACTTCGTCAAAGGTCTTCGGCTACGCTCTCACGAAATTAAAGCACAGCACTAGTGCTGCCGCATTGTCATGTTTTAGCTAAATCTAGCCGTTTTTAGCGTTAAATAGCTGTTTATTTTAGTTATAGCTAGTTACTATGCATTTAACAAAAATGTTAGCTTTTTTTTGGTCAAATCTTGTTACTTTCATAAGAGAACTTTGCCAACAACGCAATGCAGAGGGACAGACGAAGTCATTCTCTCTCATTTTTCACACACACAAATGCAATGTTGGCATATCAATGTAATTGTGCGGACCACTGGTTTAAACCAATACAATAATACAATTTAGATTTTTGTGCCTCTGGCTTGGATTTGGATTCTTTGGATTACGGTTTTCTTAGCTTAATGTCTTCCTTCTTGCATTTCCGCGATGTTGGAGTTGCTGCAAATACAAGTACATATTTGGCGCGCGCTTGTCTGGGGCTTGTGGGGCATAATTGGAGGGCTCTTGAACATAGAAATGGAGAGGGGTGTGAATGGCAATATCCTCTTGAGTTCACAAGACACCAAAGATCGATATTTGCCCATTTTGCTTCTTTATGACTAAGAAATTAGCTCTAAAAAACCCAAAACTGGTGAAAGGTCTCAAAGCCCCACAAGATGACTTTTTAATCTAATAAAGATTTATTATAAAATTTTCCATATATTTTTCCAACGAAGTCCACATTCCAGAAAATTAAAGAAATTATTTATAGTAAGTGCGTATCGCAAACTGAAAGCGACAAAGCATACAAAGATTGGCTTTCTGAGAACCATGGCTGTAGCGAGCACAGGAAGTATATTTTAAATTACTTTCTTCTCGTCCTGCTTCGCATAAATAGCATTTGGCTCACAGAGAAATTATGTGGCTCGCAAATATATAAAAGGATGTGGAAAACAGAAATTTTAAAGACGTAATTATTACAGATAAAGCAAATTTCAACGGGGGCAACAAGCGGTCAGCCTTGAATTTTTTACAGTGTGTTTATTAGTCAATATTTTTATTAAATGCTGTTAGAATTATTAATGTTTATTAGTTCATAATTATATTTATATATATTATACATACTTTTTTGGTTAATTTTTTTCTTTTTTAAAAGTACATACTTTTAACTTCGAACAAATCGGACAATTATTTTTGAAGATATACTCACATTTGGAAAGACTTGTCAGGTAAATTTACAGAGCAAATGAAACTTTAAATGAAAACAATAAAAGTGCCCATTAGTCCAGTTTCATGAATGAAAATAGCATTTTTGTGCACCTGTGCTGACAAGCTGTTCCAGTTGAGCCCTTTTTTTACATATTAAGAAGGTAGATTCAACACAACAGTTCGCGGCTGCAATGCTTACGGAATTTCCCCGTACGCTTCGATATCTTTTGTCGCGTCAGTTTCCGCAAAACCCCGAACTGGTAACCCGTTGTACCTGTTACATTGTAACGGCCTTTCACCAGTGTTGGGTTTTTTAGAGTTAATTTCTAAGTCATAAGGAAGCAAAATTATTAAATGCATTATATGTAATATTGTTGGTTTTTTTTTCAATAAATTAACTGCTAAATAAAAAAAATTTTATAAGCCCACATTTATTTACTAACAAAATGTATATAATTAATTAAACAACAATTAACAAAATATAAATAATAAGAAATTAAAAATTTAAAGAATTTGCTGTACTAAAAGGCAATGGAAGCAATCCCGGTAGCAGGTGCATGACTTTCTGCCTGCCTGTCTGCTTGTGTATTGCCATTTCAGTTTTGCGTCTTGTGCTAAGAAATAAGAGTGAAGTTTGGCAACACTGCCCATTTTTACGACAACTATGTGTGCATTGGCTTGAGATACACACAGAAGCGAGATGACAGCGCTCGACGCACGTCGTGCGTCTTGTTCTGCGGTTGAACGGGCACTAAATAGCCTCTTCTCTCTGGTGCTCTCTGCTAGCTGCCGCTCACTAGGGGTTGCGTTCGGGTGTCCACGATCGGGCGATGGGGTCGCGATCTCAACGGGAGAAGTGAAACCAAAAAAAAACCTTGTTTGAAGGCTCTATATATAATTGCTTAGTGGTTGGACGTTATTGAAGGCACCCTCTATGTCGAGAAATGCCACTAAAAAGAACTCTCCCACTTCAAAAGATTTTTCAATCTGTGAGACCAGGGAATGCAAGACGGTTTTAGTGGACCTTCCCTTGCTGTATGCATTTTGCGTGTGTACTAATTGAGAGGGTTTATAGTTTTCCTTAGGTAGACATCTATAAGTCTCTCGAGGGCTTTAAGGAGAAACGAGGATAGAATGATTGGTCTATAGTCGTTTGGTCTTACGTTCGACGGTTTGCTGCCTTCGGTGTGAAGACTATATTGGATTCTTTCCATATAGTGAGAATGTAGTTAAACATTAGACAGCTCACAAAGATCCTGTGAAGCCAGCCCATGGTGTGTTGTAATTGGGCTGGATATATGTTATCAGGTCTTGGCGACTTAAATGGCTCGAACGGGTCGATTGCCCACTTAATCTTGGTCACTGAGACAATATTCTTGTTGTATTGTAGAGTCAGGTCGGTCGGTTGGCCCAACAATTGGTGTTGAGCTTACGGAGCGTTCAAGGAAGTGAGTGCTCAGTAGAAGATCTAGGTTCTCTTCGCTGGAATTGGTCCAGGTTCCGTCTGCTTTTTGTATTAGCCCTGGCGAGGTTGGTGAGCAAGCCAGGATCTTCCTAAGACGAGATGCGTCCGAGGTTTACTCTATTTTACTACAGAAGTGGGCCCAAGAAGTGCGTTTTGCCCGTCTGGTAGCTTTTTGTAAATGCTTAGCTTTTGTTTATACAACTCCCAAGCGGTAGTTTGGTTGTTGTGTTTAGCTACGTCAAATGTATGTCTGCACTTCTTTCTGAGCTTATCTAGCTGCGCAGACCACCACTAGGGGGGATCAAACGAGTTTTTGAACGCCGTGGTAAGCGTTTCTACATGCTCGTCTATCTGTTTCCCCGAACTTGGTGTAAATGTGGGACGTTTTAAGCTTTTGAACCAGAAGTTTATTGTGTACCTTTCAGTTAGTCATTTCTGGATTCTGAATCCTCTTGGGTGAAGGACATTTGTTTGTTAGTACAAACTCAGTTCAGAGAATGAGTGCTCTGTGAGCACCTTCCATGATACCATCTGGTCATAGAGGTTGTCAGAGATGAGGGTGACGTCTAAGACCTCTTTCCTATTTTTGGTTATGAAAGTTGGGACAACACCCATTTTGGGAATTTGTAAGTTGGTTTGCAGAAGGTAATTGTAGAGTGACTCACCTCGCTTGCTAATGTCTGTGCTGCCCCATAGTGTGTGGTGTGAATTGGCACCGCCTCATAGTATGAGGCTATTGTTGGTGTTGCTGCTTGCAACAAGGCCTTGGAGAGTCTTTGGTGGTGTTGAGCTCTCGCTGTCTTGAGCCAGATAATATGATGCCAGCCTGAAAGTTGTATACCTCAGTTCCAGGCCGACCGTTGTGATGTCTCCATCACTAAACTGAGTAAGTAAAAGTGTTATTAAATGTATTTTGGTTAAAATACATGTTTGAAAACATATTACCCGTGGTGAAAAAAAGGTTGTATTTGGGTGCCCTCAAGCCGTTGATTCGGTCACCAGAAATCCACGGCTCTTGGACAAGTACTATATGTAGTGCGCCTGAGGATAAGCGAAGTAGAAGTGCAGCGGTTGCTGCTTTACAATGATGTAGGTTTATTTGGAGAATTCGCATCAGCTTGCGTGAGTTCATCTTACGTGAGTGTGTCGTCAGGATCCTCCGGTTGGAGAAGTTCCTGTTCTGTGTAAAGACGACCAAAGTATGGTCCATGGTCGGAACTCGCAGAGATATAGCACAGCGTTCCTTTTGTGGAGGGGTACGCTCTGTATTTATCTCTTCATCGTTCTGATCTTCTTCTTCTTTAACGCATTCTATAAGGTCAGCAAGCGCCGTAGTGTCTGTCTTGCCGACTTTCATGTATACCCTCTGGAACCCATAGTTTAAGGTTCCGCTGCACTTTAACCAAGTGCTCTGCAGATTCTTTGTCTATTTGGTAAGTGACCAGAGTGGTTGCCCGGGTTGAGCGCTCGACTTTGATCAACCTCCAATTGCTGGTGGGAGCGCTTGGGTTAAGCAGTCTCATCAGCTGCAATATTTTTCCAGTTCCGCAGGGTGCACGGGTAACCACACTCGGGCTCTCGGGCGGAAAGGTATGTCTTTGGCATCGACAACGTTGAGCCTCGCACCCGGATACAATTCGCCGACCTTGTCGATGGCGGCCTTGTTGAGATCTGCTGGCCTTTCGTGCTCACAGGCTAAAAGTCGGATGTTTCCTTATCCGACACTAACACGTATATATTCTTGGTCACAGTCAACTGCTAAGTTGCAGCAGCCATGTGCGTCTGTCTGTATGATCCTCTGTTTATCCGTAAAAACGCACTGATCTCATAGATGATAAGAGCTAGAAGCTCGACATGTGGGACAAATGCTTCTTATTTTTATTTCAATATTGGCCTACAGTTTTATAAATTTTCGAGCTATAAAAAGAAAGCTCGAGCTTACTGTAATTCCTCTTCTTCTTATTTTTTAGTCATAGCCCTTCAGTACTCGTCATCAGTGAATCACCAAAAATTCACCGATGAATTAATCATGGGTATCGAGGAATCATCGGTGAATTCCCATTCAAATCACACGGTAATTTCACATTGGCATGTCCTAGGCGTTCGCGCATGACTGCTCATGTGTCTTTGATCGATGATACACGCATGATTTCACTTATAAATAAAAAAATTCATGTTTGATTCATTATGAGTCCCAAATGACATTTGCAAAGAAGTCACCGATCAATTAAGTTCACATACATGCATTTATTCAAACAATTAACCAAGAACTCTTCCCTGATTCACAAACACGCAAAATTGTATAGTCAAAGCATTTAAATTCATATTTGAAAATATATATTAGAATTTCATATTATCAAAATAATCAAAAAACTAGTGAATCAATTGCTGATTTGAATTAATAGGAAAACATATGACGAGCAATCCACTTTACATCACAGTAACTAGTCTGCAGATAATTATTCAGTCCTTTACACAAGTAATATAATTATTGACAATTTTTGATTAAAATGAAAGCTCAACCTGCCAACCGGCGAATGCAGCGCAGCAGCAGCGCGGTCGTTTTGGAGCGCGGCCATTCCCACGGGAAGGGCCGCAGACATTGTGTCAGCACTTTCGGTAGAAGTTTTGGCGATGTTGTGCAAGCGGATGCTCATGCGGGGTGTTGACATTGCATTTGCTTGTGGAGCGGATGCGCTTGCGATATTTTGTTGTTTTTGTATTTATTGTTGTATGAGTATTCTTGGCGTTAACTTCTCCCCGCTTAAGTACGAACGTCCTCGTTCGTTGTGTTCTTTTGTCGTTTGATTGGGTTGCGGTATTGTCAGCTGTCCTCTTCTTTTTAGGATGAATCTAGCAACCAAGACGAGGAGGCATATCATGAAGAATCTAGGGAGTGTGACGTCATTTTGAGTAGGTTTAGGGTTCGAGTGTTGTTAACGTGTGGTTCTTTGAATATTTCTAATGTGAGGATTTCTTCAAACCGCCGAATGGTCTCTTCGGGTTGAATGATTGCGGGTAGAGGCCGATAGCCTATCGACTCCCATGAAGTGTTTGTCTGGCCGTCAACTCGGATCGTGTCATTGATGAATTTAATAATAAAGCTTCCATTAAGGTTTGACGATTTTCCGCTGTGTTCGACTGATCCTATAAACTGGTTTAGGAGTATAAGGCCAGGTTGGATGCTTTCTAATTTAGGAATATGTTGGTTGTTAATTCTGGTGCAGGCTGCTGGTTTTCCTTCTGATAGGTTTGGGAGGCAGGTTGAGTTACTGATATCTATGATATGGTTATTTTTACATACTTTGATTTCATTATATTATTACCATTATTTTTTCGTGCAAATATATAGTTTTCCTTACATCCAATTACATTTTCGTTAATTATCTTATTTATGAATTGGCTATTTTTTTATTTGTCTGACCAGTATCTCTTCGCAAAGTTCTTGGTTTGTTAATGGTATTTGAATAATGTAGATTACTTCAGCTATTTGCATAGCTTCCTTCAAGTTAACGTACGGAATTTCGTCTCTGTCTATTATTGTCTTAATCTTGTTGAATTCGCCCTTACTTAAGATATGAGGATTGCTTATACCTGCTTTTGCCCATTGGATGGCATAAACGAGATTGAGAATTTCGTCTTTAAGCATTTGGATTTGATATATTAACGTGATGCCTAGGTCTTTCAGGGCATCACCATTGTATCCTTAACTATTGGCCAAGTTCTGTGTAAAGTAAGTCATATTGTTGATTTTCTCTATGATTTGCCTGTTTATTATGACTTGTTGGTTATTGTTTTGGAGTGTATTGTTTATTTTTGATTTCATTATTTCGAAGTCTCTACTGTCAAGGGATCCGCAGCTTTAGCAAAAGTACGCGTCACACTCATAACGCCTCACCATGTATTGTTGCAACATGGCTTATACGTTGCCGCATTTTCGTTGGTCACACACAAACTATAACACGCGATCGGGTGCGGTTCGACTGCGGATACGCTGCAGTTTCGTATTGTAAGTTCGATAAAATTTGGGTTGATTGGAGATGGACGTCGATGTTTGATGCGTTGTCGGTGAGACAGACGTATACGGCAAATTTCGCGATTGGAATAGTAACATTCTATTGGAAAAACATTTGTTCTTAAAAATGGGCATCTTTTCGACTAGATATTGTCAATGTATTGATTTGTTGTGGTCCGTTTTTCTGTTTTTTATTTGCTGTGTTAACTGGGGTTTGTTGTCCGGCCGTCTTCTCTTTATGCTGCAAAACATTATTTTTTGGCTCAGTTTCCTCCTACGCGGTTCGGCAATTATATTGCCTTCCTCAGGGAGTCTATATTTTAATAAAAACATGAAGCACAAGTTAAACTTACATTCATACATAGCTCACTAATTTCTTAATTTTAAAATACTTATTTTTGTTGTCATCCTAATTTAATTAGTCATATTATATTTTTATAGTTTTGTTTTTTTATGTTTATAAATTTGTCTGTATTATTATGTTAATTAAATGTGTCACCGTGGTTGACGCTGCGTATTTAAAATTTGTCTGTTCTTTGTCTTCTTTGTGATTTAATGCTCGCTCTCCTTTCTCTTGAATTCGCAAACTTTCCAATGTTAACCGAGTCTTCCATCTGCGTTCCAAGTCCAATCCTGCTGCATTTTCAAAATACCCTTGCAAAGGGTATTATAATTTTGCCCAGAAGTTTGCAACTCATAGAAATATTAATTTCCGATAAACTATGCATATTCTTGATCAGTAGACCTCGAATTTTGCATATTTTGAAATCGATTTTGATCCTAGTAAGCAAGAGTAAATGTGCACAACACTATATTTTATGCAGACCCCTTATGATAATAAAATACCAAAAAATCTGCATTCAATTTCAAGATGACTTAAGGTATTATTTAATTAGTTGAATTATCAGCAAGAGACAAATGCAATGAAAAGAATTGTTAAATACACGTTTGGCCTAGCCTACTTGGATTAAAATCGATTTAAAAATATGCAAAATCCGAGGTCTATTGATCAGGGTGACGAGAAAGGTCGATTGAGCTTTGTCCGTCCGTCTGTCTGTCAGTTTCTACGCGAACTAGTCTCTCAGTTTTGAAGCTATCGAGCTGAAATTTTTGCTGCACACTACTAATATATAGGAACTGACCGAATCGGATGACTATATCTCGTAGCTCCCATAGGAACAATCGGTCGGAAAACTAGTTTTAGGATGAAAATCTTTTTTCTTTTCAATGGAAACGTCTTCAAACTTTGTATTCGTAGGTTTTCTATGTTTTTTTATAATTCTATCAAGTTATATTAAAATCGGGAAACTATTTGGTATAGCTGCCATACAAAAGATAGGTCTGAAAAACAGTTTTAGTTAGAAAAACCTTTGTTGTTTTTAATGGTAGCATCCTGATATTTTGTATTTGTTTGTTAATTTTACAAATTTACGGCCAAATCGGATAACTATATCATATAGCTCCCATACGAACGATCGGTGGGAAAAAGAGTATGTTTTGAAAATATTTAAGCAAGCACTTGCATGGGTATAAAAACTTCGGCACAGACGAAGCTATCTTAGCTTTCTCGATTAATTATAGCTTCCATAACTTGGATCGCGTGCAGGCTGATTCTAGTTTATCCCTATTCAATATTTTCTGATCGAAACGAAATTCATTAGCCGTTATGGTAATGTCGCTCGTCGATATCTATTGTAAAGTATTGGCTTACCTTCATTGTTTTGGATTAGTCCAAGTCTATCAAGGTATAATAATGCTTCGGGAGGAACATAGCCATTTTGTACAGCAGATTTGCAATATCTTTCGTCTGTGTAGAAAGGAGCTAATATGAGGTTATTGTTTTCATTTGAAAGGCAGTTTGCCATATGATTACGCACTATACTAACCTTATTAACTTGGCTGGGTTACAGACTTGGCTGTTTGTTTAGTATGTTGTATACTCGCTATTTGGTGTTCTATTTTTTTTTAAAAAGATTCTAAGTGGATCATGCTGGACGGAGATATATAAAACCAAATCGGACATGCATATGTCAGGACGGGACGATTTAAAGCTTGACACATGATGATTTTGACTCTACCTTTTAAGTGCTTTGCGTCAAAGACATTATTATACAGGAACCAAGCTTTTTTGGTTTTAGTTATTTTAATTTTTACATGCTTCTTAAAATACAGAAATTTGTCTACATAAACTCCTAAATATTTAACTGTATTCGAGATTTCAATATACGTGGTGTTGCTTTCATCAGTGATTTTAAAATTCTTCCAATTGTTCCTGATATTGCTGTTGCATTTTTTGACACGTGGTCTAAATAATATTGATTCGCATTTATTTGTGTTTATTTTTAGGTGCCAGTCCTTTGTATATTGTGATACTTTGTTGAACATATCTTAAACATTGCAGTTTATTTCTTTAATTGTCTTACCACTGTGATATATAACTATGTTATCAGCAAATGCGATAAATTTCTCCATTGTGCTTAATAACGTGTTTATGTAAATGTTAAAAACTGTTGGCAAGTTCACGGTTCCTTTAGTTCGTTATACATTTCAAATAATCTGGTGCTTGTTTGATTGGAGTTGTGAACAATAAATTGTTTGTTTATAATCATATTATGTATGAGTATTAACATGAGTATGAGACTTACACATAAGTCCTTTAATCCATACTCCATTAAATGCTTTTTCCAAATCTATGAGGAAAGCTCCTAGACTTTTTTTTGATTCCAGCTCCAACGATCATCAGATACTAAGCAATTTATGGCGTGTATTTCATGAATTATATTCGTGTTTTCGGTGTGCTTATTAATGTTGATGTTTACGCATATCTCGAAAACCTTACTTATTTATTATTTGGGAATAAGCCAATTGGGCGAAGATTGTTAATATAATATTATAAGGGTCATTACCTTTTTTGGGCAACAGAACAATTTTAGCCGATTTCCATTTGTTGGGGAAGTATGCATTATAAACTATGTTATTGAACAATGCACAATATTCCAATAATACAGAGCTTGGGAGGTTTTTTAAAAATATATTTGGAACTTCATCGAACCCTGATGATAGCTTTCTTCTCAAGTTGTTAAATATGTACTTTAATTCGCTATATTCTATAAAATAATCTTCGCATTGTTCGCTGCTCAGTGAACTTGCTTTTTTTTTTGGTTGCTAAAAATGGCTTTTCTTGTCTGCAATTTTGGAATTGGTTTTTCATTTCTGAAAAAATATGGAAACAGAACTCAACCATGTTGTGCGTAGGATTATTTGGGTCATTTTCCCTTAGAGAATGAATAGATTGCAAGTAAGTGCCTATTATATTGAGAATTCTCTTCTGGTCTGTTTCCAGCAGATTGTTTGAAGTAACTTCATCTTCCACAAGGTCTGCTGGTATATGTACATCTTTTAAAAGACTTCTGAGTTCGTTAGGAATTTTTAGCACTTTTCTTAAAGTTTTGTTTTATCTGTTGAAATATGTCTTGTGAATAGAGGGGGCAAAATTTTTTCCGATTTGACTGTTTATTGGTAAACTTTGGTTTTTCACTAATAAGTTTTATATCAGTCTTAATTTCGTTTTCTGAAATTGTATCTCTGAGAGTCTAAGAATATTATATAATCTGTTGTGCGCTTTAGTAATAGAAAGGGTATGCTGTTGTGTGGTGTATAGGTATGGGTCAATTCAATTGTTTTGGCAATCATTTTGTCAATGTTTTGTTGTCAGTGACATTTGGAATAAAAGGTATGCTTAAGAATTTATTTGGATCCACATTTCTTTCCCTGGTTAGGTTGTCGCTTAGTTTGTTCGAAAATGGGAAAAGGGGGATCATGAAGTTGTGCGAATGTATGTAACAGGGAGAAGGAAAACCCCATACAGTATATATATTCTTGATCAGCTAGAAACTAGAAATCCTAGACCTAAATAGCCGTCAGATCCACAATTTTAGATCCACAAGTTAGAGCCTCGTGGTTTAGTATACATCAAGCTAGGCCCAATATCTATCTATTCTGAAAAGTACAATCAGATCGGACCAAAAACACCGGAGTTATAAGCGAAACAGTTGAGCTGAGAAGAGCACCACCCCCAGTTTATAGTCAGGACTAGAACAAAGTGTTGCCTACATTTAGGTTGAAAATTTTGTTACAAAAACAAATAAATGAAAACAAATAAACAGGGTATTTTGTGGTCGGGAAACTCGACTGCAGCGCCCTTACTGGTTTTTTAAAAGAATTTGCTTATTTTTTATGTAGTTCTTGGGTCTGTGATTTTCATCAGATACGGTGTACACTTTCCTAATCATGTGTTTCGCTGTGTTTATTTTTTATTTATTGGTTTGGTAGATAGTTAGAGTTGTAATAAATTACTCTGATTAAAGCACATTTCACATGGATTGTTGAAATCGTATTTTTTATTACCGGTAGAGCAAAGTTTGGACTTAACGATAAAATCCATTGGGACTGCTCCGGGATTTTTTATGATACTCTGGATTTCAAACCATTCTTGATTGCAGCGCTAGCACTGCACTTAAACAAAACAGGCCACACAGCTGAGTTTGAAAATGCAACAGTATTGGACATTGAACGCCGATGGAAGACTCGGTTAACATTGGAAAGTTTGCGAATTGAAGAGAAAGTAGAGCGAGCCTTAAATCACAAAGCAGACAAAGAAAACATAGAAACAAATAAGCAATATAATAATACAGACAAATTTAAAAACATAAATAATGAAACTACGAAGAATCAAAAACAACCGTACAATACAAAAAAAATAGGATGACGACAAAAATAGATATTTTAAAATGAAGACATTATTGTGCTTTGTATGTATGTAAGTTTAACTTGTGCTTCATGTTTTTATTAATATACAGACTCCCTGAGGAAGGCAATATAATTGCCGAAACGCATAGAAGGATACTGAGCCAAAAAATAATGTTTTGCAGCAGTAAGAGAAGACGGCCAGCACAATTAATTCTTTTACAGACGTCAATTGCCAGTTAAATGAACTCTTCCATTATATAAACACATTATATGAAATAAATGTTCACGTGAAATTTCTAAAGAAAATACAGAGCGTCACACAGCTTATAAAAAATGGAGAAGGTACAAGGAAGAAGTCTTGTAAATAGTATGATTACCTCCGCTCATCGTAATCTTTACACAATCAAATTTAAAAGTGCCGAGCTAAAGAATCTGGGAATTGGAAAGATTACATTTTTTTACTGCTGTCACTACTGAATTTAATGGCCCTTTTTTTGTTTAATCTCATCTTGCCAAAAATCATAAATCATGTGACTCATATCTGCAACAATATCCGCCAACCTCCCCAGAAAAAATAAAATAATGCTTCCCTATCCGAAGACAAATTACGATTTCAAGCCAATGTCCATTCAGCACGACTTATTCAAAGTTTTTGAGCATTTAATGTCATAACAGACAAGTATGTTTCTAATCTGTCATTCGAAGGCAACTCGTTAACAGCTATGTGACATATCTCACATTACTGGATTTTAGTAGGGCTTTCGACACAATACAATACGATATATTATGCGCATAATTGTCAAATTTTCAAATTATACTGACCCTGCAATCAGACTAGTTTCGTCATACCAGTATATTTGCGTTCACACTTTTCGCCGCTTAATCAAAATTTAGAAAATTTGATTAAATTAAATAGCAATTAACACAAATGCAGTTGCAAACAGTGTAAAAAACACCATGAGTAAACGATAACTCCTTGCTAAAAATGGTACATTAGCAAGACGATCGCCGACTATCGAGACAGCAATGATATTATGCAACTATTTCCCCCGAGCTCACAAGCACGAAAACCAAGGTGCAACACGGCAAAAATTAACAACACAAATGAAAAGCCTGTGGACAAAGATCCCCTCACTGGGAATAATGTCCAACATCTTGGCAATTAGTCTGTTGCTGAGTGTGAGGAAAATGCTTCAAAGGCCGCAAAACCAAAAGCTCCACCAATCTACATAAGGGATTCCAACTGTGCGGCCATATATTCAAAGCTTGTCCCTCTCATAGGCAATAACAACTTGTACGTGACATCTGTCAGCAAAGATATATAATACCGCAAAATAATAAATACAGATGAAAACTATCGCGATCTCAAACATTTTTTGAGAGCTGAACATAAAAGCTACTACACACGAAACTCGAACTGAGCCGACGAAATGCAAGAACAAATAAGAATGCAAGGCATTTTCATTCAAATGCTCGTTTCTCAATAACCCAAAATAATGGCTGTCCCACAGAGAACAGAATCAGAAAACAATTCCTAGATTTGTTTAACACCTCGGTTGTTGATTCTTAGCTGCGGGTGACTATAATTCCCCACATCTTCACTGGGGCTCCAGACTGATTATTTCAAAAGGGAAACAGCTCTACAGTGTACTCACCCACGTTTAAAAAAAACCCCGACTATGACCGCAGAACATATAAAAAATTCACGATCGCATAGACCTTTCCATAACAAGAAAGTTCCACAGAACTTGGTATCTGAAAACTTTGCAAACTTGGCAGATCTGTCGTTAAAACATTCTCCAATAATATTAATTTTTAATATTTTTCTGGAGTGCCCTCAGATCAGAGAATATCCTCGGAGACTGACATCACACAAGACAAACTGGCTCAAATACAAAAATTATATCAGTTGTCATATCGAGCTGAGCCCAACTATTAACATTGAAACATGAGACATTGAAAATTCAGTTGAATCCCTCCATCATTGCTGCTGCCGCTCACCACGCAAGCCTTCAACCAATAACAACAACATCACCTAAGCAAAATCGTAGATTAACGAGAAGTTACATAGACCGGCTGGCTTACAATCAGAGAAGGGCAGGGCTACAGGTCGACTGCAGCAAAGAATAGTCTGAGACTTGCATAGTCTGAACGCTTGCATCGCAAGGCACTTCAAGCTAAAGGGCAGCTAGCCCTTAGCCGTTATACTCAAAAATTAGCGCATACAGGCACCAAATTTCACCTATGGAGAGCACATTGAGGAGTAAAAATCGTAACTTTTGAACGGATAGAGATATTTCAAAAATTTATTTTCATACAAAACTAGTTCTAACTTGGAAATATTTAATTTTTTTTCAAGAGATTGTCAATTTAGGTTTTCATATCAATAGTGCTTCATAGACTTAAGATTTCTGGTGAATATTCGTTGGTCTTATCCTCGAGGGTCCTGGTATGTCTGGGAGATGAGATCCGAGGATCAGGAGAGGCCGAAAACATTATGAAAAGGTCAGCGTTTTCTTGATGTCGAGATATTTTGCACGTGTTCGCATATCTATACCGTTTGTAGTCCTTGTTTTTAGATTCTTAAGCTTCCTCTGACAACTCTCCCATCGATAAAAGTTGTTGTTGTATTAGCTGCTCACCATGATCCAATATTTTATGAACAATAGGAGTAAGATTTTTTTCTGGATACTTTGCACGTAAAATATCTCTTGTTTCCTTAACATATTTCCATATCTGCAACCATCAACATTTTTTCAGCAGGTTAAGACATTGAGAATGATCTTAATCCGTTTAATAACATCCAGACGAATTCCTGTTATCTGAGCAGTTGTCTCATCGTTGTTAAAGAATCTCCGCGATGTATTTCCATCATTCTTGTTTCCATAGCCCTGCTTCGGGTAGTCGACTCGTAGCCCGAGCTCCGCCAAGAACTTCTGTTGTATATCCTCTTTCCTTCTTTTTTCCATTGTTTCGGTGTCAAGAAGAGCGGAAGAGTGTATGCCAATTTGAGCATGAATTCCAAGCATCTGTTCCTCAATGGCGAAGATCCGTATTCGCAATTATGCTTGTCAACACGCCATTCATACAAACCATACCTGTACCTGTTTAAAGAGTCACTCTAGGGAAAATCTAAATCTACCTACTTGCTCCTTGCAAGGCGCCAAATTGCAAAAAGGTCAATTGTAACTACCTATATTATGTGTTACCCTTCTCAGTAAATCATAAGATACGCTAAAAAATAATATAGCCTGACACATTTTTTTTTTCTCTTCTTCTTCCCAAATATTATTTATCTGCAGATTTAATCGCATTTATCAGTGTAAAGACTGGGGTGGCAGCTGATTCTTTTTTAATACATTAATAAATAGACTAGTACATAACACAGTTCGACGAAATCTCACTTGGAATAAACCCGGGATGAGACCCATAAATTCTGATAGAAGGCACTTCTGTAAGCCTCGCCTCATATCCAGTTTTTCAACTGTACCCTAGGTTCGCGGTCTATGGGTACTTTTGTAGTAGCAACACACAGCGATAACAATTTTAACTTAGTTGTTAACGGTTCAAGATAAAAACCTACAAAAATTAGCAAACACAGGCAGGGTCATTAGGAACGTAATATAATAAAAATCGCGTTAGTCGTACAATTGGTTATGGTACCTTTAGAAGAGGTCAAAACTAAACTCTTGAATATCTTTAAAACCGCACGGTAGATTTTTATCAAAAACTAAATTTATGAAGCCACGATGGGCTATTGCACGTCCCTTAGAGATGGTACTCGTCAGCCAAAAATCCGCGAGATGGAGTACCATTTTAAGATTTACCCTCGAACATCTCCATGTAAATCAAAAAGAACATCCAAAAATAGACCAAACTGCGCTTTCGGATTTACCAACTAAGCCTTGGTTGGCAGGCAATGGGTATTTTTGTACAAGCAACTGCCTTAGAACAACATTAACCATTTAGGGTATTAGCAGCTTCTCCATTTTGCGGTTTTTTGGCTGAGTCGTAACATTTTTTAGACCCATGAAATAGCCCATTATGCTATCATAAATTTAGTTTTAAAAAAAACTCTACCGTGCGCTTTTTAATATATGAAAAAATTTAGGTTTGACCCCTTCTGAAGGTACCTTAACCAATTGTACGAATAAACCGATTTTTAGATATTACGTTCCCAATGACCCTGTCTGTGTTTGCTGAATTTTGTAGATTTTTATCTTGAACCATTAACAACTAAGTTAAAATTGTTGTCGCTTTGTTTTGCTAGTACAAAAGTACCCATAGAACGCGAACCTAGGGACCAGTTGAGAAACTGAGTATGAGGTGATGCTTGCAGAAGTCCCTTCTATCAGAATTTAAGGTTCTCATCCCGGGTTTTTTTTTTAGGGTCGTACTGTGTAATACGTATGCTCCGAAACAACTGAAATCGGGTGAAATTTATGTTTCCGGGTCCATCAAAGCTCTAAAACTAAACCAAAAATAGTATTTACCTACGACGTGAATGTTGGTCATTTAACTTAGATATACAGCCATGCTCCGGCTTTCACGTATTTTTGCGAATTACGATTTCAGCAAATTCGTACGATTTCAATTTAGAGCGCTCCGAAATTCGCCAGTTTTTGTTATCGATAATGCTCCATTCCCAACTTGTTTTGTGTCATTTCTAGAGGTCGCAAAATCTGCTCAACCAAAATTTTCTGCGCGGTCTGCGCACAACAAAGACCGAAAAAAATGAAACGGCATCGCTCAGTGTCTGACCAGCAACCCTCTTTTTCGTTTCTTTCGTGTTCTCGCTCTTCGGTTTCGGGTTGAGCGCAACACACGAGTCGGTCTTTTACTGACCGCGCGAAGCGAACAGAACCGGTTGTTGTTCAGCTACTGAGAGTCAGTAAGTGAGCGAAGCAAGGAAAAAGTCAGCAAAAAAGGTTTTTATTTTTGTTGTTGCGTTTGCCTTATGTTGTTGCCTTAGAATTTCGTCACAGGCAAAGCATTAAAGAGGAAGGGAGAAAGTGATATGGCGCTCATTTGTGTGCATATGCGTATGTATAAATGTTTTGTATTTGTATGTTTTGCCCATCCACGCCTAGCTATCCACACGCGCAACTCACATGCATACATACATGCGCAAAAGACCATTTGCCGAGTTTTTACGACCGAAAAGGCCTCGAGTGAACACTGAGCCGAGCGAGCGACCAAAAGCGGTCGGCGGTTGAGCGAAGAGCAAGCCAAAGAAGAACGAAGTTTGTGTGTTTTTTCGCAACAGTTACGCATCGTGTCAGTGAATGAGCGGTTGTTTTCTGACAACAAGCACGAGAGAGACCGATTATTGCGACCTCTGGTCATTTCACATAACAAAAACAGCTGATAAGCTACAGAGCTACAGCTGATGAGCTAAACAATACAGATTTATTAAGTTGGTTTGCAAAACCTTTAAGCGAAAGTAAAATCCCTTTTTTATTTGCAATTGCCTGCTTTGAGGAAAAACGACGCCGTAAAATCTTTCAGATAAGGCGCACAAATCATTTACGGAAAAATATGTCGGTACTACACTTGTCAGATGAGCGGTAAGACCTGTGTGCATTAAAATGTGTACATGTTTTTAAAAGAATCGCATATTGTTTTTAGGTTCTGGGAATCATTTCGATTGGACAAACAAACATTTTTAACAATTTTATCCAAAATACGAGCAGATCTCAAATCATCCCGAATAGCACAGGCAACACAACTAGCAGCAGTGCTGCGTTACCTTGCCACTGGCTCTTACCAGTTGTCTGTTGCAAAGGACCACCATATAAACATGGGCAGGAGTACCTTTGGGAAGATACTCCACAACATTATTAAATTGCTGGAAAGGAAAATATGCGCAGAGGAAATAGTATTGGAAATGACACTAAGAGAAATTCAAAAATCTCGAGATTATTTTTACTCCAAATACCAACTTCCAAGCATTATCGCGTGTGTAGATGGAACTCACATTCAAATTAGAAAACCTTCAACCAATGAATCTGTGTTTTTTAACAGAAAAGGATACTTCAGTTTAAATGCTATGGTGGTATGTAAGGCAATGAATACTTTTGCAAGATTGTTCATTAATTGATTTTTAAATAGGTTTGTAATTACAACATGGAAATATTGGCTATTGATGCTACTCATCCAGGATCTTGTCATGACTCATTTACTTGGATGAATAGTCAGGCAAGAGAGTATATATCACGAACAGCAAATAATAGCTTTGTTTTGGCCGATTCAGGATACGCTTTAGAACATTTCGTTTTAACACCATATAGAAGTGCTGAAAGTGGTTCCATGCAGCACACATTCAACAAAAAACATTGCGCAGCACGAAATATTGTTGTACGCACTATTGGCGTTTTAAAAAGTCGATTTCGGTGCTTACAAAAATCCTTAAACTATGATCCCGTGTTTGCTGGCAGAATTATAAACGTGTGCTGCGCTTTACACAACATTTGCCGTAGGCTTAAGACACCATTATTTGATGATGATTGGCGCTCTGATGAAACCCCGGAAATAGGCAACATTGATATTGATGAGAACCAAGACCGCCATGATTCTGTGGGAGTCAGAGATGAAATAGCACGCAATCTAGTTGAATAAATGCTAATACAAATATAAAAAAGAATATCATTTTAATTTAAGCTTTACTATACTCTTATTTTAAGTGTCTTCTGCAAAAGACTTAAACTAAAATTGTACTTATTCATTTTGGTTAGTTTAGTCATTTACGGTTCAGCCAGAACACTTCAGTTTGATTCGGCAGACTAGTCACATATCGATAAAAATAAGGAACAAAAACATTTCACTTAAGAATATGGGTTTTATACTTAGATCTGGTTTGATTTTAGTCAAAGTGGATGCTGGCTGGTTTAAGGTCGGGTTAATTATATTTTAATAATCAACAGAAATCAACAAAGATTTGGTACAAAACGGACAGTAGAGGTTGCTCAGACAGAACTGTTGAATTAGTTGAAACAGTTCTGTCTGAGTAACCTCTACTGTCCATATGTACAAAATCTTTGTTGATTTCTGTTGATTATTAAATTATAATTAACCCGACCTTGAGATAGCCAGCATCCACTTTGACATTTCATTTCAGACTACAGATATTTTAGGAAAATAACCCTATTTATCTTCTGCGATTGGACCTTTTTTCGAAAAGGACTTTAACACCTCCAATTTTTCTCGTTCGATATCCTCTATATTTCGGAAGTGTTGTTCCTGCTGGGTCTTCATAGTTTGAAGGTTGTCGGAAATCAATTTCAAGGTCTCTGCCTGTGTGGCACAAAGATCATCCAAATTCTGTGGTGCAACCATAGTGCGAGCTTTCTTCGGCTTTGGTTCTATAACAACAACATCCTCTGAACCCAAAGGTAATTGTCCATTTTCAGACATGGGCACCATATCCTCGGTGAGGTACAATTGCCTTTTATCAGCAACGACCAACTCTATTTTGGTGTCAGCTGCTTCCTCTTTCTTGATGTGTGGAGAATCATTGCAAGATGGTGCACCAAATACCAATGCGCCTGTTCCTTCCACCATTGTACACAGTCCACACAACCTTGCAATCTCCTCCTCTATCGGTTGGATCACAACTTGAGAGAAAGGGCCACCACCTGTACTTTTTACCTCCTGCTTATTGCGGGACAATTTTTTGCGCACAATAATTTTCCAGTCGGACCATACCTTTTAAATGAACAGTAAAGTGTCACTAGCCTTGTGAAAATATGTTTATGGGTTCATACCTTTTCCAACCTGCCATGTCTTTATTTGGAGGTCCTGCTGCATTTAAGTCAGCTGCCAAGTTTGAACATTTGGCATCAATGGCAACCCGATCGCCCTTGGCAAACGCCCTGGCCAAGTCTGGATTTTCTCTCATGAACTTCATCAAGATTTCATCCTGATTCGCATTCTTATGCTTGCCCCTACAATTAATAAAATAATTATATTTAAAATGTATAAATATGACAAGCAAATGGAAATTATAGCGAAATACTTACATGCTTGGCTTTTTTCAACAATAAACTCACAATGAAAACAGCTGACAGAGTTGCCAACGCTTGTAGTCAACATTTTGCCGCCATGCCGATCATACTTTTAATATTCAAAAATTGGCTTGTACTTAGGTTTTGTTATTTACTTAAATTGTTTAAAATCACAATTAACACCAAACTAAAATTCATTTAAGTTTTATGTGAAGTTTAAGGGCTGTTTCGTGTGTTTTCACATTCCCCTATATACTTCGGCAACTCTAGCAATGCTTTATGCTATCGATAGTCATATATCGATATATACCATGGCCAAATCGCAAATTGTTTTTTTTTGTGAGCAATTTTCCATCTCGCTCAATTTTGTGTGTCTCTATTAAATAATTGATTAAAATATTGCCTTAGTGCGAATTGAGTGGGAGAGTCCGTAAGACAAATCTAAAAAGCTTAGAGAACTGAATAAAAATGTTTCCGTGGACTGTCTGTTTGTGCATCAACCTATATTTTGCATTTACTTTTCATTTCACGGACTCAGATGTCGCCGGTTTTAAAACGGCAAAACATTGCGATTTCCCAATGTCGGAGCACCAGCTATAATTAAGTTTTTAAATGTATTCACATTAAAAAATTATGCATCTATTCAAAAAAATCATACAATTTCAAATTGGTTTTACTGTTTGGATTTGACAGGTTAACAAAATTTACCAAACCAAAAAAATAAAAAATTCTGCATTTGGAAAAACTGGTCAACTTTGAACCACTGTAAAAACCAAACCAATTGACCAAATTCTATAATCTAAATTTACATTTGAAACCAAAAAAATAAAAAATTTTGCAGTTGGAAAAACTGTTCAACTTTGAACCACTGTAAAAACCAAACCAATTGACCAAATTTTATAAACCAAAGTTTTACGCCCTTTGTTGAATTATACCAATCTGCTCAAAAAAATCGACCATCAAAAATTGATTTTTGCATCGCCAAATTAGCGAATCCAGCCACTGTAGAGGCGCGCCTCTACGGGATCAGAGTGGAAGATGGGCCAGCAGTGACGAAGAGAAGGCGACTGTCTTTGCACTTCACCTTAGAAATGTTTTCTAGCCAAATCTACCAACCATCTACTAGTATTAGCAGTCTCTTATTCGCTTGTTTCTTCAAAAGTTACGTACATATAACAAAATTCTAAAGATATATTTGAGTAACTTTGTGTATGGACCGTCAGCCACATCTTCTTCTCTTACCTATGCTGCTATTACACATGGCTCCCAAGATCGTCTCAAGATACCACATCGTTCCCATCACAGAGAAGATCGGAATAGTTAGGGTTTTTATCATGGGTTTTCTTACATATTTTGATTAATAAATTTATTATATATTGATTAAAAGGCATGGAGAGAAACAAAAAAAAAAAAAATACAGCTATGGGATTAAGATTTTTCCAAAAGCCATTGTTTGCACTATGTAGTTGGCAAGTTTTGACCAATTTTCACCATTACTTCTATTTAAAACATCTTTAATCTCCACCTCATTTAGACATGTTTTGTTGAAGTACCTCCATCTAAATTCCCTCAGCACGGGGCATCTTCCAATAAAATGTTGCATGGTCTCATCTTCATTGAGATTACACTGGTTGCATTGTGTAGACCGGGCATTATTAAACGAATTTCCCCTTAACCATAACAGGCCTCCGCGAGCTTTTATTATCCGCTGGCTCGTGCACTGTTTATTAATTGATTTGACTTGTTCAGTTTCATTTGGGTTAAAAAGTCGATACACTTATAGCTATAATTAGTTTTATTTACTTCATCGGGTAGCTGAATATCAGAAGCTTGTAGGTGTAAAGCTAGATCACTGTACCAGTAAATTTGTTGTCTTTTGATTAGATTTGACAGTATGTATGGTATTCGGGTTTGTTCATATCAAACAGAGTTTTGGTTATATATCTTATGTGCAAATTGTAGGTATAGTGGAACGCCTCTTCTACTCCGGTTTCAAGGTTCGGCACATAGTTCGGGGTGTTTTCAGGTAACCTCAGTATTTTCTTAATAAAGTATCGTTGCAGCGCATCTACTTCAAATAATGAGTCGCTCCATTTGCTTACACTGCTTCATTGCAGCTTGAAAAGTTTCCATTTTGCGGTAAGATGTATGTTTGGTTTGCTTAGGAAACTATCCCATGTCATGTTGATCCCTTGTTTGGCCTGATCAGGTTTGGCGTAAATATTATTCCCAAGTACTTATATCCGCTTACAACTTTTATCGAGCTCCCTTGATAGGTCCATTTATCGTCTGCAGCTAGCCTCCCTCATTGGCCAAACATCATAATGTCCGATTTAAGCATGATTACTTCCATTCCCCAAAGCTACAATAACTCTCAAGACGGTTGGCCATTAGTTGTAATATATTGCGAGTATCAGCTAGCAAGACGAAATCGTCTGCATATAAAAGGAGCCTGATGTTTAATTCGCCGATGTTAAGGCCACCACCCAGGCTCCATGGAGATTATAAATATATGGTGCAAATAACAAAGGAGGTAACAAACATCCTAGCTTTACACCATTGTAAGTTTCAAAACTTTCCCACAACTGGTTTCCGGTCCATACTACGCTGTTAGATACTGCGTATACCTTTTGAATAAAGTTTTACTATTTTCGTTGGTTCTCCGATTGAGTGTAGCTTAAATATCAATAGCTGTCTTTGCACTCTGTCAAATGCAGCTTTAAAATTGTAACGGACACTCGAAATGTCGAGAGCACGTTCTGTCTAAATGTGTGCCCGGCTGGGCTCAAGGAAAATGGGGGGTTCTTTGTGTTCTCCCAATCATGCGATACAGATTAAAGCGAGACAGAGCTTAAACGAATTGCTAAGCCATAGAAAACAAGGCCTGTAAATGAAACGATTAAATGGAGAACTAAGGTGTTGTTGTTTTCCTCTATACCCGCCCTACCTTGCAAAACCTTGTGAGTTTATTTGGTTCTGCCCAAACCTACTATGGATGCCCTTTAAATATATATTTATTTCATGATTTTCGCTATATTTCTAATCTTATATGTATTTAATTTCGGTATACAAATTCTGAAGAAGAATCCAAGCCATATCATAGTAGTACGGGAATGAAATATCAGAAGGCGGTAAAACAAATCAGGGTTCAGAACTGCTTTTGCGCGCTTATAATTTGCCCTTACATAGAGTCGGCTATGCCGTACTTACAGCAGGGTTCATCGGTGCCAGCAAGCCTGTTGATCGTGGAAGCTGTCGTGGGAAACACAAGTTTAAACGAAAAGTACTTCACTAGCAGGGATATCAAAATGCACAAAATTCAACTAACGATTTCTGATTCTAGGTTAGTGATCCGCCATTTAATCCTGAGGTAGAAAGCAGAGTCCGGATTCAGAACGTGCACCACGTGGCCAGCCCCAGCTTGACGTGTCTTGTATACACGGCGACAGCTGTCCTTTGATGGTGAGCACTATTTTGGTAAATGTAGGAACAGCCGCGGAAAATGTTAGTGCTGCTGGCGTAGAAGAGCAGCGCATAGATGACGCGTATTAGTGGTAATGTTGAGGTAGTGCCACCAGGCAGCAGCTGCAGCGCCTCGTCCACGTGCGGGCTGCGCTGATGTAAATGTCCGACTATCCAGCTGGGCCAAGTCCAAGCCAAGAGAATCCAATGAAAATATAGACACTCTCTAGCTGGCATGAGTGATAACATCGCGTCGGTTGAAGATTGACGATGCGGCCAATTGCTAGGTGGTCAATGCGCAGGCGGATTAGGGCTGGAATACCCACGAGGGCAATACCTTTCGATGCACACTGAATTAAACCAGAAGTTAGTACTAATAGAACTCATGGAAACTATTTTCCTTTCTCCATACCTGAAGTTGAGGTTAAGCAGGGCGACAATGTTTATTATTGGGTTCTAGCAAGAAAATTGGTTGGCCAACCCTATAGGTGTTGGCGCAAGTTGATCGAGAACTGATCCGGGAGGGCGGATGACCAATAATTATGACTTAAGTGTATATTTCTTAGCAGCCAAACTTTAAGCGTCAATATAGGTATTCGGAAACAGCAAAAGTGAAGGCGGAAGCCAGGCATGTCAGCTAACATAGCATGGCGGCACAACAAGGGCTGCCAACTTGTTTGCATACGCAAGATATCGAATGATGGCGCCTGAACATGTAATAGCCCCTGATGCGAACTTATCGAACATCGATAATATCATATCTGATTTATCGACGATTTAAAATTCAAAAATCAGCGAGCCCTCACAAAATCATAATTTCTGCAAACCTAATTTTGACTTTTGATGCGATATTGTAGATGTTATCGCTCTTCTTTCGGAATCTCGCGTGACATTCGTTAAGTGTTCCATATTTTCGGATAGACGATCAGTCAGGATGCCCATCATTATAATTATTTTTGCTCAGTTCATGAACGAGATGCTCCTGTTATTACCGACGTTGTTTGGGTCCCCTTTCTTGTGTATAGGGAAAATTATACTTTTTATAATGGAGTCGTCTAAATATTCACTGTTCAGATTCATTGTAAATATATTAGCCAACTCTAATACCATTTCATCAGTCTTCACTTGGTGCCTTGTTGCTTTTGACTTTGCTTAGCATACTTTTTAATTCCTCTATTGTTATGTCTCTATCCAATTCATCGTCCGTATTTAGCATCAAGGCGTAGTGCATCCTATTTATATATCCGATGTATTTAAAAGGGTGCTGCAATAATCCTTGAAAGTGCTGCTGAGTATGTCTGAGCCAATTTGATTTGTCTGAGATCGCAATTCTCCTACTAATGTCCACTACTCCTTACTGTTTTTGATACCATTTATTATGTTCTCTATGGTAAAAATGTATTTTATTGCTTCTTTGTGCTGCACAGAGTGATGTACCTTTTCTTTGAGTCCATATATTCCAATTTGTGTTCCGAATCGTTAGTTTCGATACTTGTTAAGTGCATTAAATACACCACTCCTAAGCGTCGCACATTTTGCATCAACTTGTTCTTTGTAATTGTTTTCGGAATTGCTGGTCTTGCATATGTCGAAGACTTTTTAATTTGGCAAATGTCCGCTATATTCATAACGGGATTTTCTTGCTTTTTTATATCGATGTTTGACATGACTTTCATGCCATACCGCGGTTATGGTTTTTCTTTCCATATAAGTTTAAGTAATAGGCGTAAATCTTTGGTATAAGCAATTTCGCATCGTATTCTCAGGTGAGCAATAACGGCAAGTGATCTGACCATATGCCACTTTCCACTTTTAGTTGCACGATATTCTTTATAAAGCTGCATCCGACAGCACATATGTCGTTAACGGAGCTTCCGACAGTGTTGACAAATGTAAATCTCCTATCCGAACATACCTTTTGCAATACCGATCTTGGTGAGTTTCCTTTGGGTAACCCTCTGAACAGTATATTCCTCTTTTTGCCATTTTCGATAAGACGCGCAAGCTCCTTATGATCAGAGTCTACTTTCTTCTGTATCTCGGCCACTTTAGCCAATTTGACCATTTATCTCCTGCACATCTTCTTTCGTGGAGACATTTTGCAGCCGATAATCAAATTTTTGTGCGACGCCCTGTATATCCCGCAATGACAACTCCTTTGGCTTATCAGCTGGTTTTCTCACTGGCGTTCCACTTCCAAGTATAACAGTTTTTCCAGAACTAGATGCTAAGGGCGACCTTGGTGATCGAAGCATATTCGTTTAAACTTAGCGCCAAAGTTTAAATCTTAACTGGGTTTACAGCGCCCTTTGTTGGTGGTGTCTTGTTACGATCCAAATATAGGGGGCGCACTAGTGCTAAAGTTGTCGTAAGCTCCACTTCACCACTATTTTTGATGTTGTCTGTGTAGGTGACTTTATGCCTGTTCTTTATGCTGTTTTGTTTTTGTACTTGCCAGGGGGGCTGCAGTGGCCGAAATATTTGTAAAGTTTTTGTCTTTTGGTTTGTGTGGTGCTCCTCGACGATCCGCGATTCGACCCGCGTTTGCTTCCAGCTCACCGCTCACCTCCGTGCTGATTTGAGCCTTTGCACCGTCTTTTAACGCGAAACTTTAAATTTAAATCGAAGAGCTTTGAATTCGCTGATCTGCTTCTTATCAGGGTCACCAACGATTATGTACTTCCATTGATTCCCACCCCCGCAGAAACTGACCTCATCAAAGTTCATTCGCATGAAATAAAAATGATATTGGAGACACCCGGACATGAACTTATCATGCCTAAGCTGATTAAGGGACTTACAAGTCCTGCCACTACATAAATCTCAAGACTTTTCAATGCTATACTGCGATGTGGCTACTTCCCGAGACAGTGGAAGAAGTGCACAATTATAATCATTCAGAAATCTGGAAAGGATAAAACACAAGCGTCATCTATCGACCCATTAGCCTGTTACCATGCTTACTAATAAGTTAAGTATTTGCACTAGCAGTGCGGTATGTATACAAATAAAGCTGGTTGTTGGCTATTAACGCATAAGGCACTCCTAGTGTAAATCAGCTTTTAAACTACTTACTGTTACTCCGTAAAATGGATGCCGATTGGAGAGTACTTTTCTCCATACGATTTTTAAAGTTTTAAATTCTTTGAGGCGCATAGCTCAAAAAATCGAGTATATTTGTAAGAGAATTTACCGAAAATTCAAAATCAGATATTTTAAGTTTTAATGGTGCCGATGAGGCTTCAAAGTTTCCAATTTACCAGTAGTTCATTTCTGAACCATCAATGTTGGCAGTGACCTTTAACAAATCGTCGAAAAAACATTCAAATATTTCACAAATTGTGCATCTAGCAACACAATCGGAAGGCACGAAATTTGTGATCAATTGCTTCCATGCAAAATGTAGAAGGGACCGACAAAAATCCTTTAACTGAGCGAGGCTGTCGGCTACTACCGTTGAGCACGGTACCGAGAGATCCCCACTTCGTGTCGCCAGCGGTCACACCTCTGTCGTGGTGGAAGCAGGCCAGGACAATTGTACTGTTACTTTAGATACGACAAAGACCACCGTGTGGGTGTGTGTCGCTCGGAGGTTCTATCAATACGGAGGCTGAGTGAAAGTTTCTGCTATCTCCAGTTCGGGCTGGGTCTATTACCAGTAATAAGAAAATGCCCAAACGAACCAAGGAGGGCGAGCGAGCGAAAGCCCAATATCAAGGCGCGACTGAACGGAAGCCGGCAAGACAAGCCACCTCCGCAGAATACTCCAACAAGATGGAGGGGAGTTTGGTCAATAAGCGGCAGCGCTCAACTGAGCAAGCTGAGGAAGAAGACCCCTGAACAGTGGGATAAAGTGGACGAGAACCTGTTCGCGGAAATTTTTAAATGGATAGAGGATCCAGCAATGGAAGCCTGTAGCGTTTGACGGAGAAGGCTGGCTGTATGGAGTCAAAATCCTAAAATGTAAGGACGACCTTATACTTAAATGGGTCACAAGCGTCGTTGCAGACATGGGAAGCCTTTGGAAGAGTGCCCAGCTAGAGGTTGTGGACAGTACTTATTCTCCGTCCGTTCCAAAAGTATTCTTCCTAATGGTCATACAGCAAGGAAGCTACGTGCGCTCTCCTCGATGCGCATTTCCCGAACTGCACTATAGTCAGCGAGCCAGACATGCTTCAGGACCTAAACACTCAACAAACTAACATCCCAACCAACTTAGTCACTCCAGGAAAAATCCGATGGGCGATCGACTCGTTCGCGAGCTACAAATCCCCTGGACTGAATGGAAAAATTCCCGCCATGCTGAAAACGACCAAAGGTGTAGTCGTACCATGGCTAGAGTCCATTTTTGAATCTTGCCTGGGGCGGGGCTATGTACCTGTGGCCAAAGCGGGGAAATGCAGTCATGTGCAGCCAAAAGACTACAGGCAAATTGGCCTAACATGTTAGTTGTTGTTAGATTGTTAGTTTAGTGTCACTGATCGTACAGTCAAGTTTTTCACTGTGCTCTGCAAATAAATATTTATGTTATTTAATAAAACCGCGTACGTTGTGCTAAAGATAGTGAGAGTGATTTGGGCTTAACATAATTTGACCCTCAAAATTTTCTGATTCGGTATCCTCATTATTTACCTCACTTTTTAATTCAATATGATTTTCATTCGGTATATTACTTATCTGTTTTAATAAACCTGCATTTTTTAGCCGGCTCGTGCTCTCGTACAACTTTAAACAGACAGCCTCCACAAAGGAGGAACCCTCTATCATCAGCGATCAATGCCTACCAACTGAACGATCCCTAGAAGTCGCTCCATGCCAGCAGTGGCACAACCGTTTGGGAATCCCAAAGCAAAATGCGCGCAAAAAAAATCGAGAGGCAGCGTAGAACAGACAGTCGCCTTTGTGTATGTGCGTCCCAATGGCCTTGCCGTTATTAGTGTGAGAGATACTCTCCCCAATGCTAAAACCGGTGACCAAAAAGTTTTGTTTTCGTGAATGCATTCATACGGGGTTTTTAGTTGTTATAAATGAAACCATTTAAAGTTCGCTCGCGAGCTAACATTCACCCGGACTAAATGGCATAATTCCCCTTATGCTAAAAACGACCAAAGGTGTAGTCTACAGTCCATTTTTGAAGCTTGGCTGTGGTGGGGCTATGTACCTGTGGCCTGGAGGACAGAACGGATTGTGTTTCTACCCAAAGCGGGAAAATGAAGCCAAAAGACTACAGTTCCATAAGCCTCACTTTATGCCTGCTAAAAACAATGGGAAAACTATTTGACCTCCACATAAGAGAAGGCATGAACCTGACCTTGGGTAATAACTAACACGCATACACGAAAGAGAAATCGGTGAAAACCTCAAGGCGGTGTACTGTCACCCTTTCTATAGAACCGTGTGGTTAACGAACTACTAACGAAAGCCGCTTATTCCAACGACACTTAAGACTTCACTTAAAGAGATTCTAAAATGGGCCACAGAAGCTGGACTTAGTATCAATGCGTAGACGACGAACCTCATTCTCTTTACCAAGAGATACAAGGTACCGCAATGGACTCCACCAAAAGCAAATATAATAAATATAACCAACTAGACGGAATAACGTAAAATACGTTGGAGTAGTCTTCGACAGTTAACTGTCATGGAAGCCGGATGTGGAAGAAATAGTGAAGAAGGAGAAGGCATAGTTGGACCAGAGATCAATAGTAGCACGGACTACATTATCCCAAAAATAACCTCGATATGCACATCAGCTCTATTGGGACCAGAAATCTGGCGAACAGGTCTGGCCGAAGAAGCAACGCCCTTTCGGATCAAAAATGGACCTTGTTGGAGCCGCCGTATACCGTGCAGAGCGAGAAATAGAGCTCTCATACAAACTGCCAAACCACTGCTCCATATTCCAAGCGGAAGTCCTCGCAACAAAAAAAGCATCGGAGTTGGCAGAAATTTACGCTCAAAACCACAAAATAAGTAACTAAGTGGACAGCCAAGCGGACATCAAGGACATGTAGGGACACCCCATCAACACCAGGACTAGCACAAGATTCCCTCAGCAACTCCAGAAAAATGCAAATCTACTGGATTCCCAGACACCGGGGCATCGATGGAAACGAGATGGCAGACAGTCTTGCAAAAGCCGGAGTTGTTCTCGGCCAAGAAGAAACACTAAATATCCCTATCTCCATACAGACGCTTAACAGCTTAGCAGATGGAGGAGATAGCAGTAAAAGAAGCAGAAATAAGGTGGGAATCACCAGCGGATGCCGAATCTCTAAAATTATGTGCAAGACAAGAGACATAAAACTCACACACTATCTGCTACAGCTCCAGAGAAGAGACTGTAGACTGCTCATTGGCATACCAACGGTACACTGCCTAGCAGCCGCTCATGAGATAAAGCTAGGCATAACGACAGAGGACTACTGCAGGAACCTGGAGTCGCAGAAACTCTAGAAAACCTTATTTGCAGCTGCCCAGCAATTGCTACGATAAGATTAAAACTTCTGCACACACCACGGTTCTCTTCTTTGGAGGAAGCGTCCAAGAGGCCTCCAAAAAAATTATTGGCATTCAACATAAAGTAAACAAGAAAGAAAGTCGGTCAAGCCCGACTATAACAAACTCTGTACCAACGAAATTATACGCTCAACATAAATTTTGATGCTGCAGTAGCAGCTGAAAGCAGCGCTGCTTCTGCGCTGCAGCAGCGAACAGTCTTTTGATCATAACTCGAAACCCGTTCATCCAATCTTCACCATTCATTGGCTGATCGATAAGTTATCCTTATTACTAAATTTATCTTGAAGCAACCACCCACCTATCTTTAAAACTGTTTCAGATATGACGGATTTTCTAAATTGCGGGGGCGGCAGGGGGCGTGGCCCAAATTGAAAATAAATTCGATCTGCCTGCAGACATAAGAAGCATATGTCCCATACATGTCAAACCTCTATCTCTTACCATCTCTGAGATCTGTGCGTTCATACGGACAGACAGACGGACATGACGGACATGACTCGGCTGTTGATGCTGATCAAGAATATATATACTTTATAGGGTCGGAGATGCTTCCTTCTTGATATTACATACTTTTGCACAAACGTATAATACTGTGTACCTACGGTACAGAGTATAAAAACCCACCAAGATTTCTAGTCCAACTTACTATAATAATTAAGGTCTACACTTCGAGACCCAAACCTATTTTAGTATATTTAAAACTTTTCAAAAACAAAGAAATATGAAAAATTGTTTCGTCTTGTCTGGGATTCGAAAACACAGACAGTGCCGCCTTTCACTGAACACAAAATAAAACGGCATCTCATCACACAGGTCCATAGAACACGATTGTTGCCGCATTCCCGAATCGAATTGTAAGCACATTTGGAATGAAACAAGCTTGAAAGGCTTATGGACCGATTTCTTAAAGTTCGGCTGGTCAACTTAACAGGCAGTTTAAGCGAATTTGAGTGTCTCATGATGTATGTGGCGTAACCCGAGGAAAAAACTTAAACGCTTCTTATCCACCGGTCAACTTTAACCGCGAACTCAGCAAAGATGAATTTATTGATATACAAACAGCTGGCCGCACACTTGCATTGTTTGTTGTATTATTTGCTGCAACACAAAATGTTTATGAATAAACGAATTTTTCAACTCAACTCATTGAAAATACAATTCGAAGAGGCAGAGCAGCGAATAAATAATGCAAGAATGTACAGGGAGAGGCCCAATTATTTTACTGATCAGGATGATGACAAATTTGTTGTTTGTATTTGTGGTTTTCCCCCTGGTCCTTTTTCACCATTACTTTTACTCTTCATCGCAGGTAATTTTAATCAACTTTTTCAAAACAATGGCCAGCAACTACCAATTGCATTAAAAACAAACAAACCAAACCGAGTCAGCTGACACTCGTTCATTTAATCAAACAATATGGCGAAACTGCTGCTGAGAAAAGCAAATGACTTTATCGATAGTCATCTTGACGAACAAATCTGACTGGTGGTTGGCTAACCTGAACCTTTGAGCAATCGGGCCTAAGAGCTTGAATTGAGTAGAATATCCTGTAAATCTAGATTGAATTTTTAAACACGCGCCGGGATTACTCTAAAAATATAAAGATTCAACTTTTTTATCCGTTTCTTTCTGTGTATTCTAATGATGTACAATTGTATACTAGTTGTCCACTGGAAAGAAAATAGATAGATTTTATTCATTATAATATTTCTTAACTCTAACAGTTGCAATAAAATACTAAAACAAAACACTGAACAAAAGATTACGACATTGACTTGCCTGGCCGCCTGTCGGGATATAAGATGATTACATAAATTAATTTATAATAATATTTCTATAGGAGCATTAGTAACAAAGAACAATTTTTCCAATAATCACCATCTACACTCAACACTTTTACTATTTCGTAATGGCTAAGGGTTTGATTCCCGAAACATCTATAGCGGATTCGTTTAAAAATGTGACTAAGACTGCAGGTTTACTGGGGAAATACTTTCTACTTCATTCTTGTTACATATGGAACCATTTCGTTTGTATGCTCCATTTAGGTAAAAAAGACTGCACCTCGATTTGAATATCCTCCATATATTAGTACCATAATATTTGTCATTAAAAAAATCTTCTTCTTATGCTATGGTCGAGACTTTTATATATTCTGAAGGAGCTCATACATTTTTCGTACATTTTTATTTATCCCTTAGATTTCCTTATTGGTAATGTTGTTAAAAGATATACTAAATTGAAAATGAGATAAATTACTCTGTGAAAAGGACGCGTTTGGTATAAGCTCCGCCGTTGACCTGCAAGAAATCCGAATTGAGGCACATGTACAGCTGTGTCTTGGACACAAGCCTGGCAAATCAGCACACTGCAGTGTGCACTGGTACCTTGAAGATACTGGCAAGGAGGAAAGAGAGGAATTCACTTATTTTTCATTGGTTGCCCGAAAATAAGCAAAAGAAAGGGGAAAGGCAACGAAAGCAGAAACAAGAACCTTTTGGAGGTAATTTTTGTATAATTGTTTACTGGCCTATAGCGAACGCCACCAAGAGCACCACAAGAAGCACCATCAGTCATTGTCAGCTGTCAAAGTCGCCGGTCGTGTTTACTCTGTGCTCCTGAAACTTTTTTATTTTTTGGTGCCTACACATAAACTTTAATCATTGTGTTTATCATAACCGACGAGATTTGGGGATTTTATCCTAGACATTTGTCTTTTAATCATAATTGTGCAATTTGACTCTGCATAACAACTAAAAGAAATTTAATTGCAATTATAAAAAAACAAACGCCTTGTTTTGTTTTTGTTTTGTGATCGACTTCTCACTTACAAACTGTTGCTGTGCTTCGCTCTCAGTCTCTCTCAACGCTTGGACCATTGTTGTTGTTGCTGCTACTACTCCCATCGTGCTTGAACTCTTCGTGGGAGTCGGACTCTGAGCGATATACAGTTAGTTCCTGCTTACAATCAACTGCATTATACTTTGTGGCCGCTCTCTTCTAAGTGCTGCTGCTGATTGCTTCCCCCACCAGTCATCACTTCGTTTCGACGTTTGCGCTCGATTTAATCTGAAGGCTGGTCTCTTCTGCCACTCTTATTGGTACTTCACGCTTCTCTTAATTCATCTGCCAATATGAGTATCCCCTGCACTATGAGCAAGTGTGAGTTTGGAGGCAACATATCTGGCGAAATATTTCTCGTTTGCTGGCTTTGTGACAACTGTGCACACATTAAATGTGCTGGTTTAAATGGTCGCGTAAATGACCTAGTAGCAAAGCGAATTGGGCTAACCTGGTCTTGTGTGGATTGCCGAGAAATCGAAGATGAAATGCGTACGTTTATGCGGCAAACTCGTGTGGGCTTTAAGGACATCCACTCGGAATTCAAAAAACTTAACGCAACGTTTAATGCTTTGGAATCTAATTTTCTTGGACTTAAAATACTTAGCGAATCTCCTAAAAGAAAAAAATGCGATCCCCTGAACACGAGAAGGCAATTGGATATTCATTCGACTGTTTCTCCTGCGCCCTCCCCGACAACCGAATCATTTTCCACTCCTACTGCTGGCCCCATAGCTGAGCCAATGATTATTGATCTGGTGTCCCACGCTACTGCCGCTGCTCCTGATGCTATAGTTTCTACAGCTGCACCTTCGGTTCTCCAGGGTGCTGCAAACGTTATCTACCTACAATCTGATGCTGCTTCTGCTGATGCTGCTGCCGCTATCGTTTCGACCGCAGCGCCTCCGGTTCTCCAGGTGCCACAATCCGTTGCTGGTGCTGCTGTTGCTAATGACGCTTCCGGTTTGGCCCCCCATGGTCTCCAGGGTGCTGCAAACGTCATTCCTTCACAATCCGTTACTACTGCTAATGCTCCTCAAATTCGAATCGAATTAAACGGCGTCCCTCTGGTTCCGCCAGTAGGTACTGACTCTGCCTCCACCGTTAGCTCCTTATTTGGGGTGCCACCTCCCAAATCTATTTTTGTGTCGCGACTCAATCCATCGGCTTCGGAAGACCTTGTGAGGCGTTTTCTTTGTCAAAAGCTGGATATTTCTGACAGCAGCGTTGTGGTTGTCAGAAAATTTAACTTCAAATCTACTAGAAAAATCTCGACCTTTAAGATTTCGCTTCCTGACTTATATATTGACAGAGCGTTAGAGCCAACATTCTGGCCTGAGCATACTATCGTGCACTTGTTTAGAGATTACTCGAATTCTCAACTCAGTTCTGCCCCTACAACTTCGGCTCAGATTCCAAAAAACCGAAATACTCCAAAAAACTAAAATCCTCCTTTTCCATATGCTATCAAAACGTCAATAGTTTACGTGGTAAGCTCAGCACCTTGCATACCAACAGTGCTTGTTTTATGCAGGATGCGCTGGCTTTTACTGAAACTTCTCTCTTTGGGAACATTTCAAATCATGAGCTATCTTATCGTTTATTTATAGATCTGACCGCCCTTATGGTCGTGGAGGGGGAGTTTTAATTGCGGTTGATGCAATTTGGCCGTCCCAGCAGATTCCCTGCGAATTAACACATAACATTGAGTTCATTGCAGTTAAAATTCAGACACACGATTCAAACATTTTCTTAACGTGCTCCTATATTCCTCCAGCCTCAGACCTATCAATTTATTTGCTTCATGCCGAACATATCCAACGGATTGCTTCCGTGCTGGGTGATCTTGATTGTCTGGTGGTCGTTGGGGATTTCAATATCCCTCATATCTTTTGGGCTACTTATGATAATTCCTGTGAACTGTATCCATCTGCCTCTCATGATTTTTTGCAGCTTATGGCAGAGCAATCTCTCGGGCAGATTAATTCCATTAGAAATAGTTTGAACAGACTCTTAGACCTCGTATTTGTTACCGATGTTTCAAATTCAATCGTATCCAGAACGTCGCCTTTGTCAATTCCGGAGGACATTCATCATCCTACATTACAAATAGTTTGTGAGCTGGATATACCGAGCACCACTTCTCCTTCTACCCCACCCATCCCTTCATTTTGCTTTCGAAAGGTCGATTTTCTACGCCTCAACGATTCTTTATCAAGGGTCGACTGGCTCTACAAATTCAAAAAATCGAACCAACGCATTTTCGTACGGAGTTTTTAACGAATTTGTTCCCCTTCGGATCCCTCCCGCTCGCACACGTGCGCCCCCATGGTTCACGAGAAGTTATCAATCTCAAAATATTAAATCTCGACTCTACAAAAATTTAAAAAATCTGGATCCTGCGTGGATTTTGCCAAATATTCAGTGGCACGATCTAAATTTATGGTTCTTAACTCTGAATGCTATAGGAGCTACTTGGTAAGATGCAAGTTGAGCTTTCAGATTGACCCAAAGAAGTTCTACAGCTTTGTTAATGCTAAGCGAAGATCCTCTCAGTTTCCGCCCTCCCTTTCCTTAGATAATATAACAGCTGATAACGACTCTGATATTTCCAATCTATTTGCATCATTTTTCCAACGTTGCTACTCCTCATCGGCTAATAATTTTGTCTCTACTTATCCTTACTCGGTGGCAAACTCCAACAGCATTGTATGCCCGGTGGTAGATGTCGATACCGTGCTATCAAGCTTACGGTCGATCAAGTCGTCTTTCAGTCCTGGACCTGACAAAGTCCCCAGCTGTGTGTTGAAATACTGTGCCGACTCCTTATGTGAGCCACTCGGCAAACTATTTAACTTATCACTTCAACTAGGTAATTTTCCTAGTCTTTGGAAGGAATCGTATATTATTCCTATTCATAAAAAGGGACCAAAGTCAATCATTTCGAACTACAGGTGTGTTTCGAAACTATCGGACATTCCTAAGCTCTTTGAAAAGATCCTGACTTCTCAATTGCAGCATTATTGTCGTTCGATAATATCCAAATCTCAACATGGTTTCATGAAGAAGCGGTCTATATCTACAAATTTACTTGAGTTTACACTCTTGTAAACAATGGCTTTGTTAATAAGCAGCAGATCGACGTAGTTTATACTGATTTCAGCAAGGCTTTTGACTCAGTCAATCATGAACTTTTGGTACATAAATTATGTTTGCTCGGCTTCCCTCCAATCCTTCTCAACTGGATCATGGCGTATTTAAGCAACCGATCTCAACGAGTTCGATTTAATCTTAGCCTATCCAGCTCCATTAGGGTTCTATCTGGGGTTCCCCAAGGTAGTCATTTGGGGCCCTTATTATTTAACCTTTTCATTAATGACATCCCGCAAGTTTTATCCCATTCGCATGCACTGATGTATGCCGATGACCTTAAACTTTGCTTATCTTATAACGACCCTGTGTCTCCTCTACTCCTTCAATCCGATTTAAACTCTCTTCACGCCTGGTGCTCGGTTAATAGCCTTCCCCTTAATCTCAGCAAGTGTAAATGTATGACTTTTAGTCGAAATAGACCTTATGAGTTTGATTATTCGATTGATACCATCCCACTTGAACGTATCTATAAAGTAGATGATTTAGGTGTTCAATTTGTTCCCAAGTTATGTTTTAGCAGTCATATAGCGGTCATCGCAAACAAGGCTATGGGAGTTCTCGGTTTTGTTAAAAGATGGTCCAAGGAATTTAATGACCCCTACGTCACCAAGCAACTGTACGTTTCCCTAGTGAGACCAATTCTTGAATATGGGTCGTGTGTCTGGTCTCCATACTATCTAAAATACCAAGATCAACTGGAATCTGTCCAAAAACAGTTCTTAATTTTCGCTCTCCGTGGCTTAAATTGGGATCCTTCAACCCATCTTCCTCCTTACGAGGACAGATTACGCCTTATCAACTTGCCTTCTCTTAATAACCGCCGAATTTGTCATAGTGTCCTTTTTATTCACAAACTCTTATCTGGGGAAATTGACTCTATCGCTTTGGTATCTAGTATAAATATTGCTGTTCCACAACGCGCTTCTAGAAATTATTATCCAATTTACCTTCAGCCTTGCCTGACCAACTACGCTCATCACGAACCCTTCCGAAACCTTTGTTTAAACTATAATAAGTACTATCATATTATTTCCTCTCATTCCTTGTTTGTTATAAAAAATAATATATTGTTATTCCTAAGTAGGCCCCTTTAAAGTTAGACAGAAAATTGTTAAACTATAAAATAAAAAAATAAAAAAAATAAAAATATAGTACCTATGTTTTCACAATCAGGAAATCGAAAAATCGTCGGGCAGGCAACACCTACGGTAGCGACGGTTGGAAATATAGCTGTTGGCGATTTGATGAGCATGATGCAGAACACCATGGCAACCCTGCTTGATGACCGCTTAAAAAGACTGCCAACTAAACAAACAATAGAAAAGCTAAAGACAGCTTTGGGGAACTCCGATCGGAAGTGGAAAATGTTAAAGAATAAAGAGCCGGTGAGAATATCAGCCTGATGAGACTCGAAGATGAAGCGAGGCGCAAAATCTTAGTCTTCCGAGGACCGGATGAGAACTCTCACGTGAAAGGAGCAGTTATGTCATTGTGCACGGGAAAACTAGTCATTCAACAGGAATTAAAAATTGAAAGGGCCCGTAAGTTATACAACGCAAATCGGAAAATGACGGAATTGGCTCAGTTTGCTTCTAATAACATCGCGCAGACAGTGCTGACAAGTACAAAAAATCTGGCGAGAACAAGGATATCGATAGATCAAGACATCAATGAAGAACAACTCAAAAATAAACGGATTATGCTGTTGCTCAGAAAGACCTTAAGCTCTTCAACCAAAACAAATCGGTAAATGTTTTAATGATGGGCTTATGGTTCTACTAGAGCAAAGACCTGAAGCTCATGTGCGAAACGCAAAACGAACCTTCGATATTGCCGTGGACTACGCTAAACTAATTACAAGACTGGCCCCAAAAACGGAGAGCACAACCAACAAGTCTACAGAGCCAACATAAAGCTAAAACAGCAACAAATAGAAAAGTCCTCCAGAAAAAAACGAAGTTTCTGAAAACACTAGCTTATAATATAAATGGTTTTGAAAATAAATGTAATATTTTGTCTGTTATAGAATATGTTAAGTCACATGATATTATTGTAATGATTGCAACTCACGTTATACAGTCAAGAATATTTTTGGAAAATACCTTTGCTGCTTTACAACATATTGAAAACCAGCTATCCTAAACTCAGCATACGGCAGAGCAAGCGGGGGCACACAAATAGGACTTAAAAATGCACTGCGAGAACTAGGAATCAACCACAAAATGATGTCTTCAGAGGATGTGCAGGCATTGGAAATAAATTCAACTGGAAGGCGGTTGAAAAATGTCTCGCAGACAACAACGTACTGAATCCATTGATTATTGGCGATAAAAAGTGCGAATTGGAAGCTTGTCACAGGATCTAAGTTATATGAAAACGCCATCGTGCATTCAAAACGTAGAGGCAAGAAAGTCATTGCTCAAAGTGGAAAACAACAAAGGCAGAAAATTTATGAACTTCTGTGCAGACAACGGACTTGTTGATGAAAGCCACCATGTAAATCCATTCCAAAGCAAAGAAAAATGGTTTGACATTGCGACCTTTAAAGCAAGAATGATGGTGTTTGAAGCATTTAACAGATGTCGAAAATCCGCGGACAAGTCACTTGGTGTGCTATATCTGAAGGAGAGACAATTCTATAAGGTTTTATGTGATGAGAAAAAAACTCGGAATTTGGAAGGCCTCAAAGTTAAACTTGACCAAATAAAAGACAGTAATTAATGGTGGCAATTGGCACGAGAGCTCAAAGGAAATTGCTTCAGAGTTGGGACAAATGTGGCAGCTGAGGATTTCAAAAGCTACTTCAAGCAACTACTAAAACAGCAGCAAATAGCACAGGATTTTGAGTACGCGAGAGATCTGTTAAAGTCACCACTGTTGGAAAATTGGATAATAGTTGAGATCCAGAAGATGCTGCGAAACGTAAAATTAAACAAAGCAGTGGGCAAAGATGGGCTAGCTTACGAGTGCTATATAAGTGCACCAATAGAACTCCTCGAAGAACTGGCTCGCATTTTAAATAATATATAAAGGGTGATTTTTTAGCTATTATGTTTTTGGCAACACTGGCTTAAACAGCTCACGCACGTTTCGTGTTTTGTTTCACTGTCAAAAATCTTCAGTTTGGTCAATAATTTAACCATGAATCGTCTTACAAACGAACAACGCTTGCAAATTATTGAACTTTATTATCAAAATGCGTGCTCTGTTAAGAAAATTTATCGCGCGCTTCTTCCATTTTAGCGACGAAGCTTATTTTTGGCTCAATGGGTACGTACATAAGCAGAATTGTCGATTTTGGCGTGAATATCAGCCAGAAGCATTGCAAGAGCAACCAATGCATCCAGAAAAAGTCACAGTTTGGTGCGTTTTATGGGCTGGTGGCATCATTGGACCGTACTTCTTCAAAAATGATGCGAATCGTAACGTAACTGTGAAGAGAGAAAGACGATGCCACATGCCACACAGCACGCGCAACAATGGACTTATTGAGAAACGAGTTCGGTGAACATTTTATTTCACGATCGGGACCGGTCAATTGGCCGCCTAAATCATGCGATTTAACGCCTTTAGACTATTTTTTGTGGGGCTATGTTAAAGCTCATGTCTATACAGACAAGCCCGCTTCAATGGACGCATTGGAAGACAACATTGAAACATTTATTCGTGAGATACCGGCCGAAATGTTGGAAAGAGTATGCCAAAATTGGACTAAGCGGATGGACCACTTGAGGCACAGTCACGGTCATCTTTTGGATGAAATAATCTTCAAACATTAAATTATATGGACCGTACTATCGATTCAAATAAAGATTTCATGCATTTTTCAGAATTTTATGTGTTTTTTTTGAAAAACTTTCCTATAGCTCTTAAAAAATCAACTTTATAATGGGGAAAGCATAGACTATGCTTTCTCAAGCAGCATCATATTCCCTATTCATAAAAAAGGCGATATAAACTCAGCATCAAATTATTGAGGGATATCGTTCATTAGGTTAGGTTAGGTAGTTCCGGCTGACCCCAGATGGGGTCACACATAGATCTTAGGGTCCTTAATGAGGCCGGGTGATTATTTGGGTAAGTTTGACTTAGAAATCCAGGAGGAATTTTTACGTTTTGGCAAATACCAATAATTGTTTAGGTGGCCTCTTGGCCGCTTCCTACAAAGAAGGGAACCGTGGTGTGTGCAAAATTTGTAATCTTATGCATCTTATATTATGTTCTAGAGTTTCTGCGACTCCAGGTTCCATGCATTTCCTGCAGGTGTCCTCTGGCGTTATGCCTAGCTTTATCACATGAGACACTGCTAGGCAGTGTCCCGTTGGTATGCCAATGAGCAGTCTCTTCTCTTGAGCCGGAGCAGATAGTGCGTGAGATTTATGTCTCTTGTCTTGCACATAATTTTAGAGATTCTGTATCCGCTGGTGTTTTTCCACCTTACCTCTGCTTCTTTCACTGCTATCTCTTCCATCTGTTAAACTGTTAAGCGTCTGTATGGAGATTGGTATGTTTAGTGTTTCTTCTGCCATCTCGTTTCCATCGATGTCCCGGTGGGTGGGAATGCAGTAGATTTGCACCTTTCTGGAGATGCTGAGGGAATCTAGTGCTTTCCTGCTCGCCAGGACATTTCTGGAGTTGATGGGATATCCTTGCATTGCCTTGATGCCGCTTGGCTGTCCAAGTAGATATTTATTTGGTTGTAAGGAGCCTGAATTTCCGACAACTCCGCTGCATTCCTTATTGAGGACTTCCGCTTGGAATATGATGCTGTGGTTTGACAGTTTGTATGAGAGCTTTAATTTTGGCTCTGCAGAGTATACGTCGTTCATTAAGTGTGCGGCAAAGATTCTGATGGGTGTGCTCAATGATAGGCTGACCAGATGGCCTGACCAATACAACGTAATAAATGAGTTTCTGGCGGGACTTAGACGGACATGTTCAACCATTGATAATATTTTCAACCTAACATCCATTGTACACTTTAAATGGAATGAAGGGCAGAAAGTTTATGCGTTTTTTGTCGGTTTCAAGGCAGCTTTTTATAAAATTCCCAGAAAACTACAAGCTTCACATGATCGACTACACGATACACGAGCCATTTGAGGCAAAGCCTGCGGTTCGACAAGGGAGCCTCATGTCAACACTTCTTTTCACTCTATTTTTAAACGATACTTACAAATAACTGGGTGGAGGCTTGCACATAGAAGACTCAAATATTCGTGTGCTGTTGTATGCGGATGATATGGTCATCTTAGCCGATGATCCTGTAGTTCTGCATCGCATGATTTATCGCTTGGAAGAATATTGTGACCGCTGGAGTATGGAAGTGAATATGACCAAGTTAGAAATAACGATCTTTCACCCGTTGCTATACGGGAGTGACACTCACGCCAAAGCTATCGTTCCTAAAACACATCCAGAAGCGTACAGAGCTAGCTAAATCAAGCATAAATGTGTCTTGGAGTAAGTATGTTTGCAATAGAAATTCACCAGTAAAAGTTAAATAGAAAGTGTACAATGCCGTAAGTAGGTCTATTCAACTTATGCAGCCCAAATGTGGGGTTATAGCTGCTTTAAAGAGTCGATCACTTTTCAAATGTTAAATTTGCCACCAACAACACGTGATTATGCACTGGCCTTGGAAAGCAATGTGGAAAATGGGCACATGTTCTCTCTTGGACAACATGTAAATTATATTGCCAAAGCTCTTTTTGATTCTAGAGACGAATGGCTTCCGAATCTACTCGCTAAGAAAAGTGCTGTAAAAGAATGTATTACAAGATTACAGAGTGGCATAACATCGAAATCTCTATATCGCAATGGAATGGATTCTGCGAACAACTGCTGCCTTCTCTAAACCGCACAAAGAGTGATGTTTATGTGCAACAAAAAAATAACAGTGTCACCAGATTCTATAAATACCTAGACAGTGATGTAGGAGAAATTACCTTCATATACCACCGAGAGAAATTTCATGGGTGATGAAAGGCAGGTGTGGCATGTTTTTATTCCAAGGAAACAGTTACCAGTAAGTGAAATGCCTCATTTGCCCTATCTGTAACACTGGAGAATTCGAAGATATTCTGCAGTGTCCAGTATTAAGGGAGTTCAGAGTCCTGCACTTTGGTCAATTCCTCCTAGGGACACGCGACTTAAACAATATACTTAAGTGTGCAATATTTATTATAGATATATAATATATATATTTTCATATATCTGTAAATAGTCAGTTGTCAAACTGTTTCTCTAAAGAGAAACTCTTTAGAGAAGCTATGATGAGCTATTACAACTTCAATAACATAGACTTTTAAGCTAGTTAATCATGGATAGTTTATCGGACCATTTAGAAATCTAGAAATATTACGTTAGAGGATTATGCAGATTCTTCAACAGTTTATCTGTTTACCTACACGTTTGGCTGCCATTGGGAACCACAGAAACGAAATGTGGGGTAACAGAGTTCTCAGTTTTGGTTAATCGATAAATTAAACCGAGTGTATCGAATAAAAATTTGGTATTTTATTTTGGGAAATGGCAACGCCATAAACTTACCTGCAGTGCACAGTGGTTGATCTTGTATGGAAAAAAGCGGCCAAAAATACTTCCAGTTTGAATATAGATCTGATATAGATATAGAATATAGATCTCTAAAGCCCGAAAATATTATAAAATAACATTTAAAAACTTAAATTCAATTGCATACTTTCAGGGTTAGAAAATTCGTTATAAATAAATTATATTTTATTTTAATTTTGTTATCTATATACAAAATAAAATATAAATAGGATGTTCAAATATATAGTAGCTTTTATAATACTTTATACTAAATTAAATAAAACAATGCAAAAATATATATTATACAAAAAATTATTCTAATAAATCAAAAACACGTTTCGAAAGAATCGTTTTTTTGGGTAAATTTCGCTGCCCGGTTATATAAGGATCAGAAGTTAATAACAACCGATTTATAAGGTCTTTATTAGTGGCTAAACGTGAGATTTTACGTGTTTGATTAAGTCGGTATTTCTTAACGTCCTTGTTCCTTGACTCCGCAGCTTCTTCAGAGAGCTCTCCAATTGAAACTAATGCATATTGAATAACATCTGGGACATGTAGTAATATTTTATGAACTGTGGAAGGCAAATAATACCAGGAATACCTTGATGTTAGTTCTTTTGCCGTATCTAGCGCTAATTCTCGAAATTTTTCTATATTAATTTTATATCCAGAGGACAAGGCTTGCAGTAATGTTGCACAGCTTTCAATTAAATGCTGATCTATGCCAGTTATTTCTGCAGATAAATGAGAGTTATTGAAAAATGTTCTTGCAGTGTTGCCATCATTTGAATTTCCACTACCACCTGGTTTTGGATTATCGACAATAAGACCCATTTTTTCACGAAATTCGGACTGAATATTTTTTTTTCTTCTCTGAAATAGTTCTTTATTTTCTCCGCCTCTTATTTCAAGTTTATATGAAACGTGAAGAAAATATTCAAACAAACGAATATAAGCATGTAATGGAGACAATCCAAATTCGTAACGATCTGCTCTGACTTCTTTTTGTAGGCATTTGTCAATGTCGTTCATTTCCGTAGGCTTGGCTTGACATTTATAGCACTTCGAAGATGATGTTTCACATTGCACACATTGCACACTTTGCCATCCACTATAGTGAGTTGGAGTACATGTTCGATATAAATTTTCCGGTTGGTAGAGGTGTTAAATTCAGTGGAGTCAATTGCTGAATTTTGTTTTTAAAATATAGTTCTTCATTTTTAATTAAATTTACTGATTCCTTTTTAAATTGAATTCGAATCGGGCGGCAATAACGGGTAGACGATGGCCTTGGGTTTTTCCAAATAATTTTCTGTTTGTTATCATTATCAAATTTTACGATATGTTGTAGAGGAACATATGATGTCATAAATAAGCAACTGTCTTCCAAATTATTATTTTCAAATTTTTGCTTGTATTGGCTGTGTCCAGAACTGCCATCGAAGCCCCATTTCCCTATTAATGTGAGATAATTAGAGGACTTATCAAGTTTATCTGTTACATCGCTTTGTAACTTTAAAATGCGCGTCGCAGTGTGGTCCAATAAGCTTTGTAGCGAAACTTCAATCTCAGATTCTGTAACGCTTGTTAGCTCAGGATAGCTTTTCTGTTTTTCTCTTAAAATATTTTTATAGCAGGGAAAAAGGTTAGCATCAATTTTACTGTTAACGAAGCTTCTGATGAGTTCATACTGGTGTTTTGTTAAATTTGCTTCAGTTATTAGAGCTACTACTTCACATTCCTTTGCTGGAAAAATCGGAGAATTAGGTTGGCTGCAAGCCCTGCGTAAGTCATCCGCAGCTGACTCATCGAGTTCTGCTAAGTCTGCTATCCGTCGCCGCTTCGTTCTTTCTGAGCACTCTGCGAGACTTAATTTTGGCTTTAATTCTATGGCATTTATTCCACATTTCAGCAAATTTTTTAAATAAGTAATCAAGAACTTTCTTAGAAAGGTTTTCAATAATTTCGTAACCATCAGACTGAAATTTATGATTTAGGTCATCATATACTTTTTTAGCTTTATCAGCAAATGAACCTATAACTGAGCACCACATCTCAAAAATATTTAATCGCGACAGTTTGCACTGATGTGAGTTGCCTATATATTAAAAAAAAAGTTTAATCAAATTATAAGTTCAATTTAAAAATTCACAATTGAGCAATTGACATTTCAAAGCACAAACGAATACGACGAACACAGCAAAGCACCAAATATGCACGAAAACAAACAAACACAAAATATGGACGAACACAAAAAGCGAATAAGTCAGAAAGTTGCAGCTCAAATTTAAAACATAGACTAAGAAAACATGTACTAGTATTAATAAATAAATTTCATTAAAGGGTAAGACAGGTATCACAACTTTTTCTTTCTCTGAAATTTATGTATACACAAAAATACACCACTCGGCAGGTCACTTTGAAACACTAACTTTAAAACAATAACACAACACATAATGACAACAAATACTCAGTTTTATAGTACATACCTTTATTTTCAATATTCATTTTATTTGACGTTGATTATACACGATTTAATATTAAAATTTAATTTTTTTGTCAAAGCTAATTTTTAAGCGGCATTCACTGTAACGTTCACGTCGTTTTTTTTGTCTCTCTTCTCTCGCTATTCGTAGCGCGTACGAATGAGAGAGACAAAAAATGAAATTACAGTTAGTTTTAATGTTTTGTTAAGCAGTATTTTTTAGACAAAGTGTGACCAAATTCAAACTTTTGTGTTTTTATTTTTGGCCCATGAAATCAACCACTGTGCATTGGCCGTAAGTGGGGCTTTTCCCCCCAAATTATTCATTGGCTGTATACAGCCGTTTTTCGACCCATTCTACTCTACGGAGTTTTAGTAAGCGGCGCTTTGCGAACTACTCCTACAGAAGCCTTTAACATTATGCTCCATCTTATCCTCCTATATATAGTAGCCAGAGAAATAGCTAGTAATTTTGCTATTAGGCTTAGAAAAACAGCAACCTTTAGTGTAGGTTCTTTTGGCCACTCGGCTATTTATATTAAGCAGTCAAGTAGCGACACCAATAAATATTGATTATTGCATACCCACTTTAGCATTTGAAACTATGTATGAGGTCATAATACCAAGTCGTTCGGACTGGAACTCGCTCCCCCATGACATGCCAAACGCCATCAACATCTACACGGATGGCTCCAAATTGGAAAGTCAGGTGGGAGGCGGAGTATTCAGTCCAGATCTAGGTATAAGTATGTCTTTTCGTCTTCCAGACCATTGTAGCGTCTATCAGGCAGAGGTTGTAGCGATCAGGGGGCTTCTAACCATCTGAAAGAACTCGTGGTCAAGGAAGGAAATGTTTTTATTTTCTCAGACAGTCAAGCTGCTTTAAAGGCCCTTGACGGAAACACTAACAATGCAAAAACACTTATTGAGTGCCGCAAATCTCTAAATGAGATGGCTCAGCACTTTAAAATACGTCTCGTATGGGTGCCTGGACAACATCGAGGGCAATGAGACAGCCGACCAACTCGCTAGACTTGGCACTACAGCCCAGCTCCTACCGGATAAGAGCACGATTGGGGTGCCTATTGCGTCTAGTAAAAAATAAGGGAATCTACCCTCAAAATGGCCACGAACCGCTGGAGAAGAAAGCGTCCAGCATCTCCCTTGTCACTGTCCAGCGCTCAGTAGGAGACGATTCGCAATCTTAGGTCAGCACTTCCTAACTGAAATTTCAGCAGTCTCTGAAATAGAGATTACTTAAATTTGTGCTACTTTCAAAGTGGTTTAGAAGGGATGACCCTCCCTTTACTGTCTAAAAGTAAAATTAGGGGTTACATGGTATCAAAATGGACCTATTTTTGGTCTAAGTGAAGGAGCATCACCGCTCCTACCATCTCAACCTAACCTAACCTAAGCTCAGCATTAAATGTTAGATCCACCCAATTGCCTTGGAAATACAATAACCCTTACACGTAGGCCTATAGACCAATCAGTCGAAGTTCGTTTCTCCTTAAAACCCAGAGAGACTTTGGGTCTCAATTACTAGAGAAGAAAATATGAAACGAACAGCAATGTTGTAGGCGCTACTCAGAAAATTCCCAGCGATGGAAAGGAAATATAGAGCTTAGAGATAAATAAGGCATAGCGACTTAATTACGACGAAATAGTTTTGCTCATACATTTTGAATCGAAGATATGTCGATTATTTCAGTCGTCGACATATGTCGCTTAAAAATATTATTTTGTTAGTTTTTAAAACTGTTTTCCTCTAATCTTTTTTAGTTGCACATCTGATTATGTCCACCATAATCGGACGACGATCTTTATCACCTCCTCTCAACAGATCTCTCTCTCTTCTCCTTAAAAACGTCCCTTTACACTTATCTTCCCCCACAGGGTCAGAGATTTTCGGTTATCCTTTTAGTTTTATTTTAATATATTTTTAATTTGTAATTATTTATTTTTGGTTACTCTTCCATTTTATCTTTTATTATAGTTTTATGCCTTTATTCGTCATTGTATTTGTAAGCCTAAATTTGCTTGAGTTTTTTTTTTTACCTCTTCACTAACTCTTTCAGGCTTCTTCCCGGTTTCACATAATTTATTCAATTTCAAATGATATTAAAATCGAGCGATTTTGCGTTGGCTGTTCTGGTATTCGACTTGCAATTTGAACGTTTTACTTCCAAATTGTTTTTCCTTTGACAACTCGCTGAACTTAATTAGTTGGATGAAACAAACAAAATACAAACTCTGCAAAAATTAATAGTGCTTTAATATAGCTGTTTAATATCTCGCTTTATTTTTATGGCATTTTATGAAAATAAAGCATTTACTTCTGATGTGAATGTGAATTCAAATCGAGTAATTCCATCAAATTATGAAAACCAGAACAGGTAGCCAAATCGAAATAGAGAAAATTTAGTGTAAGTGAAAAACTGAACAGGCCTGTATAGCCAAATAATGGTATTCCGCACGCAAAAGTGGCTTTCCTCGCCGCGCTGCAGCAGCGATTAGTCTTTAGATCATAACTCGATAACCGTTCATCCGATCTTCACCATTCCTTTGGCGAATCGATAATCCTGATTACTAAATATGTCTAGAAAGAAAAACCCATCTATCAAACTGTGGAAGATTTGACGCTTTTTCCAAATTGCAGCGGCGGGAGGGGGCGAGGCCAAAATTGAAAATAAACGTGATCTTTCTGCAGACATAAGAAGCATATGTCCCATACATATCATACCTTTATCTCTTACCATATCTGATATCTCTGCGCTCTTACGGAGTCGGCTGTTGATGCTGATCAAAAAAATATATACTTTCTGGGGCCGGAGATGCTTCCTTCTGGCTGTTACATACTTTTGCACAAACATAATAATCTATGCACCTATGGTACAGAGTATAAAAATTGTCACCTCCATCGCAGAATGGCTCACAAGCTCACAGTTTTAACTGCCCCTGACTTGTCCAAAGCCTTCGACACTCAAAAAACTGAAGAAATTAGTCCCTCAAAGCGGTGTTCTCTCCCAACTCCTCTATATTTTCTATGAGCTGGGAACTAAAACTAATGAGCTATGCAGATGAGTTTGCTATCTGCGGATCGGACAGGTATTACAACAAGATAGTTGAGAGATTAAACTCCTACCTCCCTACCGTATCAAAATACCTGGCTATCTCCCCTGGAATATCCAGCGCCACCTTATTAACTACCTGGACAAAGATAGTGGATGCCCAGCTCAATATCACAGTGGATGGCTCTAACATTTTTTATTTATTAAACTATTTATAGTTTATCAGTGTTCTGTCTAACTTAAAAGTGGCCTGTCCAAAAACTACAGTAAATATATTTTTATTAGAAATAAGAAGTGAGAGAAAATGGTATGATAGAACTTATTATAGCTAAGAAAAAGTTTTCGCGAGGGTTAGTGATGAGCGTAGTTAGTCAGGTAAGGCTGAAGGAAGATTGTATAATAATTTCTAGCACGCTGTGGAACAGCAATATTTATATGGGATAACAAAGCGATAGAGTCAATTTCCCCAGATAAGAGTTTGTGAATAAAAAGGACACTATGACAAATTCGGCGGTTATTAAGAGAAGGCAAGTTGATAAGACGTAGTCTGTCTTCGTAAGGAGAAAGTGGGTGGGCGGATCCTAAATTAGGCCTCGGAGAGCGAAAATTAGTAACTGTTTTTGAACCGGTTCGATTTGATCTTAATATTTTTGATAATATGGAGACCATACACACGACCTATTTTCGAGAATTAGTCACACTAGGGAAACTAACAGTTGATTGGTGAGGTAGGGATCATTATCCTTGGACCATCATTTAACAAAGCCGAGAACTCAACATTAACAAGGCAATGGTTTGCGATGACCGCTATATGATTAATAAAACATATCTTGGGAACAAATTGAACACCAAGATCATTATAGATGCGTTCAAGAGGGATGCTATTAATCGTGTAATCAAACACATAAGGTCGAGCAAATACCCAACAATATTGGGAGCTACATTTGACATTTTCTTCTTATTAAAGCACTCTGAAAATAAGGCACGCAGAGTCAGAGAAAGTAACAGGGCATTCAAGGCGGTTGCAGGAAGCTCCTGGGGAGAGGAGAAGGAGATTGCTGACCACATACAAGGCCATCAGCCGTGTCCAATGTGACTACGCGGCACCTGCATGGACTGCAGCGCTCAGCGTCAATCAATGGGCCAACCTTCAGCGTGCTCAAAATGCCGCCCTGCACAATGACCCATGTCATTGTATGCCATGTACGCGACTATTGTAACTTGTTGGACAAGCAAATCGTAGCCAATGTTCTAGTGGCTGAGCACCGGAACCACCTGACTTTTCAAGGCCCACTACCGCCACGAACCAGCAGACAGGACTTGCGTATAAACATACCAGATGAGCTCACCCTCAAAGGAAACTCCACCACCATTACATCTACAGAGACCAGTTCAGTGAGAGAAGACTTTCACCAACACACAGTCTCATAAGAGATCAGTCGGCACAGTCTTGGGAAACCCCATCAAAGATGCAGTGGTTTACAAAAGTTTTGCTAGCTTCTCACAGCCTTGACTTTTATCAAAGAGAACCAGTCCTATTTCCTCATATTTATCTAAAGAGATGGCCAAAGTTTTTCGTCAGAGACATATGTTTGGCTATTACAATATAATATCGTGTCTTTTGAGAGACTATTTGGAGATATATGACAAGTATAAAGGCAGCTTAAATGTCTAAGTAAGATTTTTGTTAAATTAAAAGGCTGACGGCTGAAAGCCATGCCTAGAATTAATTAATTTTGGTTATCTTTAGCTAAGCGTTTAATGTACAAAAAACTAAATTGTTCTCTTAACATGTTTTTAATTTTACTCCAGTGTATATTATCGCTTATTTCGATTTCAGTTAACTTATAGTCAAATTGCGATTTCTGTATATATTTCAAGTGTAGTTCATATCACCATATCATTTCATTTCAAGTGTAGTTCATATCACCATATCATTTCATTTCACCATATTGAGGAGGCCCGTGCTCGCAGGTGGCACGATGGCAGCCCGGCTCGGCTCGCCGTATGGGGGGTGGTTCTCCAGAGCACCTTCAAATTGCGATTTCTGTATATATTTCAAGTGTAGTTCATATCACCATATCATTTCATTTCACCATATTGAGGAGGCCCGTGCTCGCAGGTGGCACGATGGCAGCCCGGCTCGGCTCGCCGTATGCGGGGTGGTTCTCAAGAGCACCTTCACTCTCAATGTCGAACACCAACCATACATTTGTAGTCTCGTGCCATCATATTACATCAAAAAAAGGTCCGTCTCAGTTCCTGTCTGACCCGCCCACATACCAGCTAACAACCTAACTTTCATTCAAACCTAGCACACCCAAGAATCCATCCGAACCCCCCAAAACATACATATCTGCAAGATTCATGTATCTGTTCACACGCTTCAACCTCTGTTGACCATAAACTATATATATTCTTGATCAGGGTGACGAGCTGAGTCGATTGAGCTTTGTCCGTCCGTCTGTCTGTCTGTTTTTACGCGAACTAGTCTTTTAGTTTTGAAGCTTTCGAGCTGAAATTTTGCACAGAGTCTACTTTTTGCTGCACACTACTAATATGTCGGAGCCGACCGGATCGGATGACTATATCCCATAGCTCCCATAGGAATAATCAGTAGGAAAGCTAGTTTTAGTGAGAAAAACATTTTTCTTTTCAAAGGAAACGTCTCCAAACTTTGTAATCGTAGGTTTACTCTGTTTTTTTTTTTTTAATTCTACCAAGTTTTATTACAATCGAACAACTATATGGTATAGCTGCCATACAAAAGATAGGTCTGAAAAACAGTTTTAGTTAGAAAAACTTTTTTGTTTTGAATGGTAGCATCTTGCATCTAGCATCCTTTGCATATGTTTGTTTCACGTGCTTTCACATAATTTAAAAATTTGTTGGCCAAATCGGATGTCTATTTCGTATAGCTCCCATACGAACGATCGGTCGGAAAATGGGAAAAAGGGAATTTTTTGAAAATATTTAAGCGAGTATTTGCAAGGGTATAAGAAGTTCGGCACTGACGAAGTTAGCTTAGCTTCCTCGTTTTTATACTCTGTACCGTAGGTACATAGAGTATTATAAGTTTGTGCAAAAGTATGTAACATCCAGAAGGAAGCATCTCCGACCCCATAAAGTATATATATTCTTGATCAGCATCAACAGCCGAGTCATGTCCGTCATGTCCGTCTGTCCGTCTGTCCGTCTGTCTGTCCGTATGAACGCACAGATCTCAGAGATGGTAAGAGATAGAGGTTTGACATGTATGGGACATATGCTTCTAATGTCTGCAGGCAGATCAAGTTTATTTTCAATTTTGGCCACGCCCCCTCCCGCCCCCGCAATTTAGAAAAAACGTCATATCTCCCACAGTTTTGAAGATAGATGGCTTGTTCCTTCTGGTCATATTTAGTTATTAGGATAACTTATCGATCCGCCAAAGGAATGAAGAAGATCGGATGAACGGTTTTCGAGCTATGATCAAAAGAAAAGGGCTTGACCGACTTTCTTTCTTGTTTTTTTTAATTTTCTTAATGCTGTGAAAACTTTACCTCTTTAGTTGTATACTAAGTTTTTTCAGTCTTGGCTTACAGCTCAAATATCGTTTACAGATTGTCCTACACTACTTTATTTGTTTATTTGTAAAATATAGTTGACTATTTTCTGTCAACGTTAAAATTAAATGGGTACAATATGTAGATCTGCTTCCCCGTCCATGTTAGGGGAGTTTTTTATCGATATGCCCCGGCTCACATCAAGTGGACGGGTAAAACAGATTCAAGATCGTAGAGAGGACAAAAGCAATAAAATGTTACACGAAGTATTGTACAGTGAACTTTCAGTTGATAACAAATGGTGCAGGTTATTATAATTTGAAAATATTACGCGAAAAGGATCATGTAGAGCGTAGTTAGTCCTACAAGTGCGTAATGCTAGAGGTTGATACGACCGCGTGAGTCTTGTTGGAACAGCAAATCGGAGCTGGCTAAGCAGGAAAATTGAATCAATATCACCATGGATCAGCTTGTGGACGAATATTACGCCATGACATGTTCTTCGGTTCTTCAAAGTTGGCAGGATTATTAGTCGTTGCCGGTCAGTGTAAGATGGTAGAAGGCGATGATGATCCTAGTTCAAGCCTTGAAATGCAAACAGAAGAAATTGTTTCTGAACACTTTCTACAAGATCTGATATTTATCGTACTGAGGAGATCAAACGCAAGAGCAATATTCAAGGATAGAGCGAACAAGAGAAGTAAACAACAGTTTGGTGATGTATGGATCGTCGAATTCCTTGGACCAACGTTTAATGAATGCCAAAACACCCTTAGATTTGTTTACAGTAATGCCGAAATGATCATTAAAGCACAGTTTGTGGTCGAAAAGAACCCCTAGGTCTGTTACCGTGTGAATGCGTTCAAGGTTGTTATGCCCAATAGAGTAATTGAAAAAGTGAGGATTATTCCGGTGAAATGTCATGGACTTGCACTTCGAATGGTTTAAATAGAGTAGATTGTTTTGGCACCACTATTGTAGGCTAACAAGACCGTTCGGTAACGAATTATAAGGTTCATTAAAGGTTAGTCGTTAAAGGTTAGACAGATTTTTACATCATCCGCATACATTAAAACATGTGATGCCGTGATTACCTGGGGAAGGTCATTGATAAACAGACCGAAGAGCAATGGGCCAAGATGACTCCCCTGAGGGACACCAGAAGAGACATTAACCACTTTAGATTAAGTAGAATTAAATAAGACTCGCTGAGTCCGATTCGACAAATACATAGAGATCCATTTGAGCAGTAGGTCGAGGAAACCTATTAGTGAAAGTTTATCCAAAGCATACGATGATTAACGGAATCGAACGCCTTGCTGAAGTCAGTAAAGATCACATCAGTTTGCTGCTTTTGTAAAAAATCACGACGGATAATCTCGAGAAGATTAGTCGTTGTAGAACGATGCTTCATAAAACTGTGTTGAGTCGGAGAGATTATGGAGCTGCAGAAGTATTTCAACTGAGTGGTGATTATTTTTTCAAATAGCTTGGGGATTGCACACAACATGGCAATACCACGATAGTTCTCGATATTAGATTTGCTACCTTTTTTGGTGGAGAGGTATAACGGAAGATTCCTTCCATATAGAGGGAAGAAATGATTTATTGAGAGACATTTGAAATAAATGCGTCAAAAGCTTATATAAAGCATTAGCGCAAAACTTCAAGACACACCCAAGACTGTAGATGTGTATGTGGATGGGAAGAAGTTTGCAAATAAGTGAGCAATGTCCGCACTATTTGTAGCAGTATCGTTTTTGTAGTATAGTGAGGGTGCAAATATTGAAGATTTTCTTTGAGAATTTACGAATGAGTAGAAGAGTTTTGGGTTTTCGCGAAAATAATTTTTACATCGAGATAGGTAATTGTTGTAGCACTTCGTATTGAGAACAACACATTTAGATTTAGCTACAGCATATTTGGAGAAATCAACTTGGGAACCAGTTTTTGTAAATTTTTTATAAAGTTTGGAATTCCGATTTTTAAGGTACGACAGTCTGCGAGTAAACCAAGGCGGTCTTCTGATTGCGTTCGATACAGAAATGTTTGGAACAGAAAAATATGGCTTATCATAAAACATTTCAAAAGCGATTTCAGGCGTATTAATAGAATTCAGGAATGACCAACCTGTTAGAGATAGTCTGTAGTTAAGCTGGGCAAAGTTGGTTTTTGCGAAAGCAACGGATTAATTTAGCCTCTGTTGGAGCAACTAATGTAACCTTAACATCAAGGAGTATCTCAAGTGTGGGATGATGAATGTCCTCAGGCACAGAAAGTGAACCAATTTGGTTAACTAATGGATTGGAGAAATCTAAAACAAATATTATGTCCAGAAGTCTACCATTGCGGTTACAAATGGCATTTACCTGACCTAAGGAGAGTTCGAATACGCCGTCTACAAAGTCGTGCTGACTTGTTGGTGTTAAAAAATTAGGTCTGTCTAGAGGCATCCAGAAAATTAATGGATGGTTAGAACCACCCAAAACTATAAAATGGTCACTATATAAACAAACTGTATAGCAGATAGGTGTAACATATATATGCTTAATTGAATGAGGAGGAATATAGGAACATGTTACATAAATGTCAAAATTACTCATGTTGATGCGAACAGAGATAAATTCGATATTATGAACATTGTCATATGAAATGAGTTGCGAGGATAAATCAGCTTTCACAGCAATAAGAACACAACCACCTAAACGGATTTGGCGATCACGACGGTATGTAAAATAGTTGCTACCGATGAGTTCGAAGTCAGAGACAGAGGAGTTAAGCCACGTTTCAGTGAATACAATCACATTCGCATCAAAAGAGACACTGTTTGTATATAACATGCTATGTTTACCTAAAAGGCTGTTCACATTTTGATAATGAATAGAGAAGGATGAGTTTAGTTTTTTGGAAAGATATAAAAGGAAGTTTGTTCCACAATCGGCATAGAAGTAATTGCTTTGTCAACATACTCATGTACGATGCAATACTCAGGCCAGATAGTAGGATCAAGAACCTTACAGAAAAGTTAGTCAAGAAGTGCAATTTTAAAGGAAGATATGTCTCCCTTCCTCGTAAATCTAAACTTTCTGACAATAAAGTCTGCAGCAGGGGCATTAAGTGAAGCGCTCAAATGATCTCTAACATCATCTTTGATTGATTTCATTGGCGCGACGCCAATTAGGGGCCTGGATTTCCAGGGCGCAACACCAGACAAAGGCCGTCGCGATGTCCCAGCTATAGTTGATAGCGGAGGTAGCGAGCCGCCGGGCTGTGGGGCGGATGCAGTAGGATCTGAATTAAGGTAAGCCAGAACCGGGGCAGCACCGGTCATAATTATGGTAGGAGCATCAACAGTTTCCAGACGAGAGGGAGTACTGTCTATCCTGTTAGATACCTGAGTACTATTTGGTTCTGGATTGTACTCAATATTTATTTCCGGGGCAGCAAGTGAGGTAGGCGAAACTGCAGGCGAGTAGAATGGCTCTGACTCTGGAAGAAATAAAAGATTAGATGACATTCCACTCTTATTCGTCATATTAGAAGAGTCGGTAAGATCAATAGCTTTTAAGCTTTTTAAATGAATTTGCGCAGACTGGAACTTCGCTTAAAGATACCGGAAATTACCATAGACGGAATCAAATTCCAAGTACGTCCGCCGCATAAATGCCCTCATGTCGGCTTCAATGGGGTTGCAATTCCAGCAGGTTCAATTGAGATGGGCGTCTTGATTTTTTATCAGGTCGACTACCCGGCCACCGATGGTGTCAAAGTTAGCGCAAGATGAATGAGCTGTGTTGGGACACAGCCAACAGTAGGTTAGGGACTGCCGTGCAGATATTTTGTTGTTATTAGAACACGGTTCAGCACAACAGGTTGCCATTGTAGTTGTTAGACGAGTCAAAACTTAAACGAGCAAAGAGAAGCTTCTAAAGAGAAACCAAAATTTATTTTTAGCAAGCGAGCGAGCGTCAGCATATACCAAGCATAGACCAACAAGATAAGCTGAGCGGACAATAGCAAAAGCACTGTTAGAGATGCACTTTGAGAAGCCAACCCGAGCGAAGCACAGTTAAGAGTGCACGAGAGAGCAACACAATGAGTAGGTGTGCAAATTTGGTGATAAAATGCACACAAAAACAAATCAATGCAATCAAAGCAAAGGTAATTTGTCTTTTCTATTTATTGTTTATATAAATAGTCACTGTCTTTATGATTAAAAGGCGCAGGGATAACCCGAAGGGAAAACTTCACCACTAGCCAAACAAATCTCAACGATAATGACCGAATCGATTATTAGATTATTTAATAAGCGGGAGTATGGAGAAAAAACGTCTTGATGGCTTCGCGATCAAACGACGAGTGAAAATCTCCCTTTCTGTCGGACGCTGTACATCCGTTTAAAACTACAAGTCCGTTATTATAACAGAATGGTTTGAAGTTCATTCCATTCTTTTCTGAAAGTTTCTTTCAATTTTCTCTCAGTAGTACATAAATTTATTTTAGTTTCGATATTTTCATCCACACTTGCTTGTAGTTCTCCTATCCTTATTTTCAGGACACCTATTTAAGAAGTCGTTTTGTAGACAACTAATTGTGAGCACTTCGAATTGGTGGATCCAATTGTTACCATGTAATAAGAATAATAGTATAGACTTATTTTAGCAACAGTTTTACCCATCTTCATTTCAAAAACATATATCCCATCCGTCTGCACAAAGCAATGAGTAATTCCTGTATTCTTTTAGTTCTTTTTAGTTTTAGCATACAGACTTCCAACGCTAGCTCTGCCATGTTGGGAACATGACGTTGCCGTCTGCCAGTACAGTTTAAATCCGTTAAAATACTTTTCGGACCGATCAAAATGTTTCGATTCTAGATTAGTTTCGAGCAGAAAGATTATGTCAAACCTTTTGAGAAAATCAAAGAATTCGGTAAAAAGCGTTTGGTTCCCTCAGCCATGTACTTTGTATGATATAATTTGTTTATTTGGAGTGCGCTTGGCTTCTTAGTTTGATTCCGACTGCTAATACTTTTTTTCCATTATTTCTCTGCTTAAATATAACGATTTAATACAATTTTGATTTTTTGGAAAGTTTAGTTTTTTGGTTCACTATAATTGACCTATGATTCAAATGAAAAGTCAACATTTTCCACCTTTTTTGGATACAAGTTCCGAGTAACATTCTCTGTGGGCTGTCCCTTGCAATAAGTTTATTGTTGGTATTAAAATTCATCCAATTATTGCCTTTTTTATTACTATCGTTTCTAACTAAAATTTTCTGAGACTGTGAATTGTCATAATTCCCCTTTTAAGTTTAACAATTCCTGCTTAATCTTTGATGTACAAGACAGTAGTATAGTATAGTATAGTTGAAAATCTATAAGAGTTTTTATAGAAAAAGTGATTATGAGACGCGTTTAAATGAGTTAATAGTTTTAAGACGAGGCGAAAATAAGTAAATGTTCGCTGTGTTTCGATAGCTTACGACAACTAAACTTTACTTCAAACAATTTCTTTAAGCCTACCTAAAGCTAGATTGGCGAAACAGGGCGAATTCGCACAGAGCGACGACAACGAAAAAGGAGCTTTACTGCGCTCCCGCTCCGCCCTAAACTAAATTTGCACGAGACTTTAAAAAATTACTTCAACGAATTTCAATGACTTAAACTTAAAATAATCGCCATCTGCGTCAACACACCCCCATTGAAAGGCTGCACAGGCTTCAACAGCTTGGAAGAAGGGCCAGCTTGTGGATAGCCCTCTTGTAGGTCGCTCCACAAGTAGCCTTAACGTCTACGACCCTGACCATGCCGTCCTGCCCGGCGTATGTGGCCGTTACCCTGCCCAGGAGCCACTGCTGGGAGCATGTTGTCCTCTGCGACGACGACGAGATCTCCCTCGGCGATGTTCGGCTTCTGCTGGTGCCACTTGGCCCGGGTCTGCAATCCCAGCACGTATTCCCGGGACCAACGCTGCCAAAAAATGTGCCTGAGAGACGAGACAAGTCGCCATCGCTTCAAGCAGCTGAGACCCTGCTGGTCCGGGATCCCGACTACTGGTGGAGCGATCAGCCACCCGACTATCAGTGGTGCGCTGGGGTGAGAGCCTCTCCATCGCTTGGGTCTTGGCTCAGCGGTCCCAGAGGTCGAGAGTACATCACTGCCTCGAATCGCACCAGCACCGTCTGAAGCTCCACTGCGCTTAGGAGCGCGCTGCCCACCGTCAATTGGAGTAGGTTCTTGGCAGTTTTGAAACCTGCCTCCCACAGACCCCCGAAGTGAGACGCTCTTGGAGGTATGAACGCAAACGTGCATCCGCTCCTTGACGCGAATGCCCGAACTGAGCTCTCTTCCGCCTCTATCTTTCTTCGCGGGTCCTCGAAGTGGTGACTTGCTCCGACGAAGTTCGTCGCATTGTCGCAATGGACGACTTGGGGAACGCAGCGGTGACCAACGATTTTTTGGAAAGCCAATAGAAAAGAATCAGTTGATAGGCCTGAAACAAGTTCTAAGTGTACCGCCTTGGATGCTGTTTGGGAACTATTCATCCTCTGAAATTTAATCCTAATCTCACTTAGAAATTAAGCATATATGTATTTTGCAACTACTGTGTTTCGATACATTCGGTCCATTTCATTTAACACGATGTAAGTGTCAACGTTTTGCAGCACACATACATAGAAACCTTTTTTCTCATTACCTTTTATTCTAACGGAACCTAATTCTAAGTATTGTATAGTTGCCTCGCTGGCATCTTTTTCGATAGCTTACGACAACTATATGTATTTGTATATGTATGTATGTATTGTATATGTATTTGAAGTCAGTCACATATCTGCAACCAACGCAGCCACAACTCATCGCGTCTGACCGCCAATTATTTTGTTTGCCCCAAGAAGTTAATAAAGTTACACAAAATACAGTCCACTAACAGTTTCATTCATTTACAAACATTTTTTGGTCCTTCGAGCCGGATCTCAACCGAAGTGCAAGTACGGGGCAATATTAATTAATTGTGGCTCGTTCAATTATTCTCGTGCGCGATGAGGAGTGTGATTCAACAGCGCGGCTTCTGCAAAGCCTAAATAACACGTGCATTTAACAGGGCCGAGTCTTTCATTCAAGAAATCAGTGTAGTATCTGCGTATGAAGCACGCTTGACACAAGTGCAGGAGAATTACAATCGTTTTTTACAACTCACTGAGCAGTTGTACGAATTCCAGGAAGAGCCTGATTGGGTAAATCCAGATGTGGATTTTGATCAATACGAGTCAAAGCATTTTCAAACGTATGCTCTGCTGGCAGAGCACTGGAAGATTTAAGAGAAGAACAAAGAGGAGCTATCGGCTCTGTTGCATCAGCAACTGGCCAGCAACTTGATGCCAAAACAGAAAGTACTCACAATTCTAGGAATCATGCGGACTTACATTTCGAGCGAATTAAGTTGCCAACTTTTTCTGGAAACTATGAGGACTGGCGTCATTTTTCTGATATGTTCAAGGGATCTATTGGAAACAACTCGAGCCTCACCAACTGCCAAAAGTTTCATTATTTAAAATCATATTTGGCTGGAGAAGAGCTCACCCTGGTCAAACATATTGCGGTTACGGATGACAACTACAGAGAAGCCTGGGAGAGATTAATACAACGCTATGACAAAAAACATCGAATAACTCACTCTTTTATAAACAGTTTCTGGGCGCTTCCTAGTGCTAATGGAAGCAGTGCAGCCGCAGTGCGCAAGCTGGTGGATGGAGCAGACGAAGTCATCCGTGGTTTAAGAGCATTAAATTGTAAGGATCGGGACCCATGGCTCATCTTTATACTTCTGTCAAAACTTGACAGCGAGTCTCGCCAGGTTTGGGCCGAGACCAGCGAATCTGAATCTCCCACAGTGACGATCAATTCCTGAAATTTCTGTTCTCGCGAGGCGACACACTGGAAGCAAGTCAGCTGATACGGCACTCCAATAGCCGTCGCGCAGCAGCAACTCATCATGTTGGCACAGATCAGAGGAAAAATAAATACAAATGCGCCTCATGTCAGCAAAATCATCCATTATTTAAATGCAGTCAATTTCTTGCCCTTGACACATTGGATCGTCAAACATTTCTTAGAACTGCAAATAATTGCATTGAGCTCGAGACTCTCGTCATGAGTTTGCTCACATCGTCAATCCCATCACAAGCTATTGATACAAATTCATCGACCTGGCAGCAAATTTGCAATCTGCCATTGGCTGATCCATCTTTTTGCGCACCTGGCGCAATTGATGTCATCATTGGTTCTGATCAACTCTGGAACTTGTATACTGGAGAGAAGAAATATTTATCCTTAAATATTATGAATTATGATAATATTATGAAATATTATCCTTTCGCACTTAATACTATTTTTGGTTGGGTCATTGCAGGCTCTTACAAAACTTGCACTGACAACATGATGCCGCACGTTACGCATCACGCTGACCTGGACAACCTAGTTCGGTCATTTATGGAGATGGATAGTATTCAGCCTAGCCAGGCTGCTCTTGACGCAACTGATCCAACAGAGCATCACTTTGCCACCACACACACGCGCACACAGGATGGCGTTAACGAAGTAGAGTATCCCTTTAAGGATGGTGCCCCACCCATTAGCGCAACTCTACCCCAGGCCATTAACCGATTGGAATCACTGGAACGCAAATTTCGTCGCTTCCCGTCTCTTAAGGAAGAATTTGTCGCATTTTGAACTGACTGTCACCGGCGTGGTCACATGGAATTGCTCAACCCAGAGCAAATAGATAAGGATCCTGCAACCTGCGTGTATCTGCCACATCACGCAGTCATAAAGCCCGACAGCTCGACTACCAAGGTTCGCGTCGTCTTCGACGGATCCGGAACTGACAGCTCAGGCGCTTCTCTCAACGATCGCCTTCATGTTGGTCCACCAATCCAACGTGACCTGATTGGAGTATGCCTGCGATTTCGCCAATACCGTTTTGTCTTATCGAGAAGATGTTTCGAGGCATACAAATTTGTAAGCCACATACAAACTATCAGAGAATCATCTGGCGCGAAAACGAATGCGCTCCATTACAACACTATCGCCTGCTTACGGTAACATATGGATTGGCACCACCACCATTTTTGGCTGTTCGCGTTTTGAAACATCTAGCCCACGATCATCAAGAGCAGTATCCACTCGCTTCACGGGCACTTGCCTCTGATGCTTATGTGGATGATATACCAACTGGATGCGATTTCATCGAAGAACTTTAAAAATTTATACTGAGAAAATGGAGTTCCAATTGCCCGAGCTTTTTGGATTCTTTTCCCAATTACATTTGCGAAAATGGATCACAGGAAAGTGGTATGCATTCATCAGTGCAAATTCTCGGAATTCAGTGGAATTCCGGCCGAGACGAGATGTTCGTAAAAATCAATATTGCCGATACTGATCGCGTGCCCACCAAACGAAAATTATTGTCGGAACTTTCAAAAATTTATGACCCACTAGGCCTGGTCGTGCCTACTACAGTATTGCTGAAAATTTTATTCCGGGAGAGCTGGCTCAGTGTCATACAATGGGATGAACCACTCTCCGCTTCCCTGTACTCCCGCTGGCAAGCTATTGTGGACGAATTGCCGAAACTGTCGCAATGTCAAATCCCACGATACATTTCTTGTCCATCTCAATCTATGTAGCTGCATGGATTCGCCGATGCATCAGCACTGCAACTGGAAACGACTACCAAGTTACTCTAATCGCTGCCAAAACTAGAGTAGCGCCCCTGAAGCCGGTTTCTATTCCCCGACTGGAGTTAAACGCAGCTCTTTTACTAACCAGATTGATTAAAAATGTACAAACATCGCTAACACATCCTATTTCCAGCTCCTGGTGCTGGTCTGACTTAGAAATAGTTTTGCATTGGCTTTCTGCACATCACCGACATCTTTATACTTCTGTCAAAACTTGACAGCGAGTCTCGCCAGGTTTGGGCCGAGACCAGCGAATCTGAATCTCCCACAGTGACGATCAATTCCTGAAATTTCTGTTCTCGCGAGGCGACACACTGGAAGCAAGTCAGCTGATACGGCACTCCAATAGCCGTCGCGCAGCAGCAACTCATCATGTTGGCACAGATCAGAGGAAAAATAAATACAAATGCGCCTCATGTCAGCAAAATCATCCATTATTTAAATGCAGTCAATTTCTTGCCCTTGACACATTGGATCGTCAAACATTTCTTAGAACTGCAAATAATTGCATTGAGCTCGAGACTCTCGTCATGAGTTTGCTCACATCGTCAATCCCATCACAAGCTATTGATACAAATTCATCGACCTGGCAGCAAATTTGCAATCTGCCATTGGCTGATCCATCTTTTTGCGCACCTGGCGCAATTGATGTCATCATTGGTTCTGATCAACTCTGGAACTTGTATACTGGAGAGAAGAAATATTTATCCTTAAATATTATGAATTATGATAATATTATGAAATATTATCCTTTCGCACTTAATACTATTTTTGGTTGGGTCATTGCAGGCTCTTACAAAACTTGCACTGACAACATGATGCCGCACGTTACGCATCACGCTGACCTGGACAACCTAGTTCGGTCATTTATGGAGATGGATAGTATTCAGCCTAGCCAGGCTGCTCTTGACGCAACTGATCCAACAGAGCATCACTTTGCCACCACACACACGCGCACACAGGATGGCGTTAACGAAGTAGAGTATCCCTTTAAGGATGGTGCCCCACCCATTAGCGCAACTCTACCCCAGGCCATTAACCGATTGGAATCACTGGAACGCAAATTTCGTCGCTTCCCGTCTCTTAAGGAAGAATTTGTCGCATTTTGAACTGACTGTCACCGGCGTGGTCACATGGAATTGCTCAACCCAGAGCAAATAGATAAGGATCCTGCAACCTGCGTGTATCTGCCACATCACGCAGTCATAAAGCCCGACAGCTCGACTACCAAGGTTCGCGTCGTCTTCGACGGATCCGGAACTGACAGCTCAGGCGCTTCTCTCAACGATCGCCTTCATGTTGGTCCACCAATCCAACGTGACCTGATTGGAGTATGCCTGCGATTTCGCCAATACCGTTTTGTCTTATCGAGAAGATGTTTCGAGGCATACAAATTTGTAAGCCACATACAAACTATCAGAGAATCATCTGGCGCGAAAACGAATGCGCTCCATTACAACACTATCGCCTGCTTACGGTAACATATGGATTGGCACCACCACCATTTTTGGCTGTTCGCGTTTTGAAACATCTAGCCCACGATCATCAAGAGCAGTATCCACTCGCTTCACGGGCACTTGCCTCTGATGCTTATGTGGATGATATACCAACTGGATGCGATTTCATCGAAGAACTTATGGTTCTTAAAGATCAACTTATTGGGTTATTGGCCGAGGCCAAATTTATACTGAGAAAATGGAGTTCCAATTGCCCGAGCTTTTTGGATTCTTTTCCCAATTACATTTGCGAAAATGGATCACAGGAAAGTGGTATGCATTCATCAGTGCAAATTCTCGGAATTCAGTGGAATTCCGGCCGAGACGAGATGTTCGTAAAAATCAATATTGCCGATACTGATCGCGTGCCCACCAAACGAAAATTATTGTCGGAACTTTCAAAAATTTATGACCCACTAGGCCTGGTCGTGCCTACTACAGTATTGCTGAAAATTTTATTCCGGGAGAGCTGGCTCAGTGTCATACAATGGGATGAACCACTCTCCGCTTCCCTGTACTCCCGCTGGCAAGCTATTGTGGACGAATTGCCGAAACTGTCGCAATGTCAAATCCCACGATACATTTCTTGTCCATCTCAATCTATGTAGCTGCATGGATTCGCCGATGCATCAGCACTGCAACTGGAAACGACTACCAAGTTACTCTAATCGCTGCCAAAACTAGAGTAGCGCCCCTGAAGCCGGTTTCTATTCCCCGACTGGAGTTAAACGCAGCTCTTTTACTAACCAGATTGATTAAAAATGTACAAACATCGCTAACACATCCTATTTCCAGCTCCTGGTGCTGGTCTGACTTAGAAATAGTTTTGCATTGGCTTTCTGCACATCACCGACGTTGGAACACATACGTCTGCAATCGAGCTTATGAAATCTTAGATGGATGTCCTCGAAGCTGCTGGAACCATGTGCGTTCTGAGGAGAATCCTGCGGATTGCGCGTCACGGGGACTTCACCCGTCCAAACTACTGGATCATCAACTTTGGTGGAGTGGTCCATCATGGTTGGCTAAACCAGAGTTTGAGTGGCCACCCGCCAAGACCACAGTTTCAAAGACTAAATTTCCGGTCGACCAAATTGAAGAGCGACCGCAACCTCCAACTACATTTCATGGTGTACTCGACGACAGCATCAATGAAATCCTGATCAACAAAATATCGTCCTGGTTTCGTCTTTTGAAGGTATCTTGCTATTGTAACCGTTTTATTGATCGAATCCGTTGCAGCAAAGAGTCATACATGGATGCCCACAGATCCTCTTTCCTGACCTCATAAGAGTTGCACCTGTCACGCTGCAACCTTATAAAACACTCACAGCAAAAGGCGTTCGAGAAAGACTACAAGCAGCAGACTGGAAGCGCTGGCATATGGAGTATCCCACGTCCCTACAAGAGCGCAACAAATGGCAACTCGAAACGGCCAACAGTCAAGTTGGTACTCTGGTCGTACTAAAGGAACCAAATTTGCCTCCATCTAAATGGGTACTCGGAAGAATCATTGAGGTCCACGAGGGACAGGATGGGAAAACCCGAGTCGTAGCCATCAAGACCGCTCATGGAATCTACAAACGGCCCATCACAAAGATTGCTGCCCTCCCTCTTTACTGAACCACCGTTCAAGGGGGCCGGTATGTTTGGGAACTATTCATCCTCTGAAATTTAATCCTAATCTCACTTAGAAATTAAGCATATTTGTATTTTGCAACTACTGTGTTTCGATTCATTCGGTCCATTTCATTCAACACGATGTAAGTGTCAACGTTTTGCAGCACACATACATGGAAACCTCATTTCTCATTCCCTTTTATTCTAACGGAATCTAATTCTAAGTATTATAAGTAAGTATAATCAACGTCACATGACGAAAACGTGCGGAGAGCACGAAGCCGATCTGCTGGCAAATTTCCCATAATTTGCGTCAGAAGTTGAGGTTTGCACTTGAAGCAACGGATACATGATCGTACTGTCTGACGACAGATCTCTTGAGCTTTAACCAGCCACAGTCGCTATCTGAGTTGGCTTTCGAGTGCTCTGGGGCCCGAGTGGAAGTTGGCCTGGTGAAGATGACGGACATAGCTCTGCACAAGCTGCGAGCGCTTCGTCAACAATATTAGAATGTTGGCATCGTACGAAATAGGAGCATTTACTAGTCGCCCCCCAACTCGCAACAACGAAAAGGCACACCACGTTCCCCGACACTCATGGATGAAGGTATTCATTCGCTGAAGACTTGGGCCTACACACGCGCTCTTTCTAACCCTTTCAATTTCATCTTCGAATTCATGTTTCTGTACCATTTCGACTATATACTCGAATGCCTCTTAAAGTTCAAGTGCTGAAGGAATATTTTCAAATTGGATTGATTTGACTTTACATTTTCAAATTAAGCTGAACATATAAGCGAACACTCTCAGCAGTTTGAGGTGGGACGAGTATCCTTCGATGATGTCCAACAACTCTGGATTCTTCCTTGCAACTGTCAGACCGACAGCTGCTTTTCGAACTTCCATCTCAAGTACCTTTTTCGACAATTCAAAATTAGGGTTTTTAGGCCATTTTTCTTCCGGTTCTAGCATATATGATGGATTAGTCAACCAAATTGACTCCATCAACTCGTCATCGTCACAACATCTAGAGACAATATCTGCTGGGTTCTGCTTTGTTCGTACATGCCGCCACGTTGCGTTTTCTGTCCACTCTTGAATTTCAGCCACTCTATTCGACACGAAAGTAGATAGCGAAGAGAGATGTGACCGAATCCAATGGAGTGTTATTTCTGAATCTGACCAGAACACAATGCGTTCGATCGGAGCCTTAATCCAATACTTGACTCGATGACTTTAGATTTAGAGGTCAACAATGACACTTTAAACCCTTCTGCAGTCAAACAACGAACATAAATACACGCACCATATGCTCTCATAGAAGCATCGGCGAAGGCATGATTTTGAATCTGTGATGTAGGCTCTATATGTACATATCCTGGAACAGCCAACTTTTGTATATGCGAAAATGTTTGTTTAAGTGCTTCCCAATCAGTTTTCTATTTCAGTGGAATCGATTCATTCCAGTCCAGTTTCAAAAACCAAAGCTCTTGCAATAAGATCTTTCCTTTTATAATAAGGGGACTAAGCAAACCGAGGGGATCGAAAAGTTTTGACGTCATCGATAATATGTTCCGTTTTGTCGCTCGTACACTCATGGAAGAGTCGTCCAGCTTAAATTTAAAGACGTCTTCATGAGGTACCCAAAGAATTCCTAACGCCTTCGTTGAGCCTGAGTCTTAGATCGTTATTGGTTTGACTGTCCTCTCGGATGCGGAAATCTCAGGGCAGTTCAAGAACCATTTCGCTAGTTCGAACCCTGCCTCCTGCAACAACTGAGATACTTCAGACTTAATCGCCTTGAGTTCTACGACGCATGCAGCACCAGTCAACATATCATCGACATAAAGGTCGGTCCGAATAACGTTTGCTGCTTTTGGGTGAGAGACTTGAGCAGTCTCACTCAAACTTTCCAATCACCTGATAGCAAGAAAACTGGCTGGCGCAGTGCCATAAGTCACCTTGTTTAGCGCAAATATCCTCAAAGGACCAGACGGATCTCTCCTCCAAACTTTGAACTGAAACTGTCTATCCGATTCATTTACCATTACTTGGCGATACATTTTCTTTATATCCGCAGTTGGCGCGTATTTATTTAATCTGAATCGGAGTAGAGTGGAGTATAGCTCCTCCTGGATTGTAGGACCGACCATCAGGATGTTATTCAACGCAATCTGAATAGACGTCTTGCATGACGCATCAAAGACAACTCGCAGCTGTGTGAAAGTACTTTGTGGTCTCAAGACTGATGCGGAAAGAAATAGTGAGGCGCGCTAGGAATTTTATTTTCAAGGTCTGTCATATGTCCCAATGAAGGTACTCTTCCATGAAGTACATTCCCTTTACTTGATCCTCTCGGGACAATCTACGTTCGAGCGACAAAAACCGCTGTTTTGCAACTTCAAATGAATTGCCCAAGTTCTTAGGATCGGACTTAAATGGCATCCTTACTTGGAATCGTCCTGATGGCAGAACTTCCATATTGTTGGCAAAATGTTTCTCACACAACTCTTGTTCTGCAGACATAACCTTGGTTGGAGATGGGAGGCTTTCCAGTGACCAAAATTTCTGTAAGGTGTTATCTATCGACGCTATCGAATCCTCCTGACAACATAGGTTAACCACTTTCTCTTATGGTCAGGCTGATAACTCGAATTCGATTTTAATATCCAAAAATCGGCTGAAAGCTCACTGCTATTGACCCGCGACTTCACCACAGTATGTATCTTTTTCTTGACTTGCGAATTAGCTTCGCCAGTTCCTAGCAAGCTCATACATGAATCTTCCCTACGTATCTGCAATCGTTGGGCAAGATCTTCTGTAACAAAGTTTGTTTGGGAACCAGAGTCGAGCAGCGCTCGGGCTAATATCAGTTCGCCGCTTTTTGTTCGAACACTAACGATTGAGGTAGCCAAAATCCCCTTATCTAATGCCGGCGCATGAATTACATGTGATGTGTAAGAATGATCTGAATTGGAAGTTTGTACATTTGGTGGTGGTGGTATCGCTAAACTGTTGCTAACAGCTGTATATCTGTGGAGGAGCGTATGTTCTGAACGGCTACAAACTCGACACTTTGCTGATTTACAGTTTGCAACAGTTGTAGACAGTTTATACATAAGGGAGCTGACTTTGCGTACGCAAACCTTGTGCAACTGATACCGAGGAAAATGAAGAGCAATTCGCAATTGAATGCCCTTCTGAATTACATTACACACATTTTTGTCTTCTTGATGGGGCTTGATCCGCTGAACACGAAAATGAGGTACGATTGTGCTTACTTTGACCGAGCTTTGCTTCAGATGTTGGTTTGGTAGACTCTTCAGCTGACATATGCTGGTATAATTTAAAACCTTTTCGCAATCTGTCCAAAGCGGAAGCCTGTCAAACTCGAGTTGATCTTCTTGTGTCAATAAGGCTTCGTAATGCCGATGCTGAGGGTGATGCTATTTTGGGCAGACCGAACAACGCTGAAATATGATCCTTAAATATAAGGCAGTCATTGTCGTATACTCTTTTCAAACTTGCTAATGCTTTTTCATAATTGCTCTCGGTAACTTGAAATGCTCTTACAGTTCCAAGAGCTTCACCTGAGAGGCAAGAAATCAAATGGTTGAATTTCTCTATAGATGGAATGGAACTGCTGTTATGAACCAAAGTCTCAAAAAAGCTAATAAAGTTTTTATATTCCGAATATTTTCAACTAAACTTCAGCAACGATAGATTTGGAAGACGAGAACGCGTTTGTACGGCACTTGTAGGAGCTACTACTATTGTGTTATTATCATTTGCCGTCTTTGTCAAAACACATATTTTTTCTAATTCTGCACCATCCTCATCTCCATGATCAAGCTCGTCTATTTTTGCCTGTAATTGGCTTGCTTAGTCGATATATTTATATAGGGATCGAACGACATTTTAAAAGAAAATATTAATCCTTACTTGGAAACTAATATGCTCAGAGAAATGATGGTGTAGGGTACCTATTATTCAGGCTGAACCAATAATCAAAACGATGAAAAATTCAAAAAAATGAATAGGCCTGACCAATTATACCGTTGGCGAAAACGAAAAACGAAAAAAGATACCGATTGCAGTTGCTAACACGTATGTATGTATGTGTGTGCGCTTGTGGCTGTGCAGAAATTTCTGTTCTTTAAAGTACGGTTGAAGTGTTTGTGTGGGTGTGCGAGAAGAATGAAGGGGCGACAGAAAAAGCGGTTTTGCATCCAAAGTTATAATTGTTAATAAATAAAGAAATATCATGCAACTTCTTAGCTTAGCCAAGCTCTACTATTTGTACTTAAGTGCCAAGAATTGAAAGGGTCGTGCTTAAAACTCAGCAACAATTAAAGGGAAATTAAATTATTCTCCTTGACATTTCAATTTTTAGCACAATACCTCTGAGATGTAGTTTGGGCTCTTAAGTCCAGCAGCCACTTTCCTCTTGCAGTCCAAGCAAATGCAGGGTTTTTGGTTGTTGTTTGGCATTACACGATCTACGCGAATGAATGTTGATTTGTTTGTTTTAATTGTTTCAACCGTCGCGGGCAAAGATGTATGTGTATGTAGATTTGTATTCACTGCTGTTGCACTTTTATTTTGTTTAATTTAACTTGGTTCGCTTGTTTTTAAATATGTGTCACTGTCATTCCTTGTGTTTTACCACTTTTCACTTGTGTTTGTTTATTAACTCAATTTAAACTTTTCCCTGCTCGGGCGCCATGAAAATCTATAAGAGTTTTTATAGAAAGAAAAATTTCTGAGACGCGCTTAAATGAGTTAATAGTTTTAAGACGAGGCGAAAATAAGTGGATGTGCGCTGTGTTTCGATAGCTTAGGACAACTAAACTTTACTTCAAAAAATTTCTCTAAGCCTACCTAAAGCTAGAATGGCGAAACGGGGCGAATTCGCACACAGCGACGACAACGAAAAAGGAGCTTTACTGCGCTCCCGCTCCGCCCTAAACTAAACCTACACTAGACTTCTAAAAATTACTTCAACGAATTTTAATGTGTGGCAACCTTGCTATAAGCTTCTGGCAGCGCTTAAGTGGCCTACACATTTTCTGTATCTTTTCCAGCTTACTCAAGAACGGTAACACTAAGATATAGAGAGTGAAGCTGTACCTACCACGCGAACGACGCGCCATAATTCATTATTCAATAAAGTTCAATTTTAAGACTGAACGTAGTGTTTCAATCGACATTAAGCAAACTCAAAGATATAGGAGATAGCCAAGGTACTACTATCAATCCCTGGTCGTCATACCACATGAACCGCGGCCATCTCCCATAATTGGTGACCCTCGACATCTAGAACACTCTGCACCTGGCGCTGCCGTGGACTTCCACCGTCACCCATAATTGGTGACCCTCGACATCAAGAACATTCTGCACCTGGCACTGCCGTGGATTTCCACCGTCACCCATAATTGGTGATGCTCGACACCTAGAACATTCTGCACCTGTCACAGCCGTGGAACCCCACCACCATCCATAATCGGTGACTCCATAAATACAGCACACTCTTCAACTATCGCTCCGGTGAACACACACACCTATACCATTCAACCCTAACCTACAATTGGTGATCGTCGACATCTCGAAAAATCGCAAGCATTTGTGTGCGCACACACACATACACACAAACACGCTCTTGCCCGCAACGGTAAAAATTTCGTTTTGAACTAGTTCACAAAAAATCAAAATGTCCGACGAGGAGGAATATGAAAGCGCACAACCAAACGAGCAAATTGCAAGTAACCATATCGAAAATGCAAACAATGTAAATTCGGTTTTTTACAAAATGCCGTTTCCACAACTTCACTCGATTACAAACATAGAAATGTTTTTCACCAAATTGGAAAACTGGTTTCTGCTTCAAGGGCTCGGCGCGCGGAAGGAACAAGAGAAGTACGCAGCGGTTATAGCATACGCCGATCCCAAATATTTAGATCAAGTGTATGATTTGGTTCGCAACCCACCGCAATCGAATCCATACTCCACGCTCAAACAGACGATTCTTGCCAAATTCGCAGAATCTGAAATGGCTCGCCTTGATAAACTTGCGACAGGCATACAACTCGGCGAGGGACGTCCAAGCCACCTACTTAGCCAGCTACAGCAAACAAACGCCACTAACGACGAATCTGTTGTACGACGTTCTTGGATAAATCGCCTCCCACCTGCAGCACGAGCCGTCATTGTGGGCATGCTTGAGAGTTCCCCCAACACAACACTCTCACAACTTGCAACTGCCGGAGACGCTGTGCCGCAGACGCTGTGATCACTTAACTATTCTTCAGGTGATAATATTTCCGCCTTATCACGCAACACTTTTGGACAAGGATCAGAGAAACGCCTCGACAACAACGACAAGATGTTACAACAAATTAACAACAAGCTTGGGCAGCTGCTGAACAACAACAACCAACGTTCTCGCAGTCGTAATCGCTCACCGAGCAACAACCGTAGCAACACCCCTACGGCAAACATCACTTCATCCAAATACTGCTGGTACCACAACAAGTATGGGAGTGAGGCACAACACTGCAATGCCCCTTGCACTTTTAATCAAACCAACAACGCCGATCCAAAAAACTAAAATCCACCGTCGGAGATCAAAAAGGCACCTCCGACGGACAAATTAAAGATGCCTTACAACACCATTCTAAGCTAAGGGTAAATGTATATACGATATCGACATCCAACCGACTTTTCGTTCCAGATACAAAATCAGGAAAAAACTTCTTAGTCTTCTAACTTCTTCTGGAGCAGACGTTTCCGTCATGATTCTTCTGTCGCAATAAACCGACGTATTACACCTACCAATGACTATACGCTGTTTGCAGCTAATGGCACTGCAATTAAGACGTATGGTACAACCCGTCTTACACTGGATCTCGGACTACGTCGTCCGTACACATGGAATTTCATAATCGCTGATACCAAAATCCCAATCATTGGATCCGACTTCTTGCAACACTTCAACTTACTGGTTAACATTAAGGACGCCAAGCTAATCGACGCAGAAACGCTTTTGTCACGCCATGGTATCTGCAGCATGCAATCATCATCTCAAATCAAAACATTCAACACATCTTGTGAATTTGCCAGGCTGCTCGAAGAATTTAAGGACATCACACAGCTGAACGCTTCAGCTCCAAAACCAACCACAGCTGATGTCACCCACTGCATTGATAGAAAAGGCGCACCCCCATTCGCAAGACCTAGACGACTCACTCCTGAAAAATTCAAAGCAGCTAAGAGTGAATTTCAATTCTTAATGAATATTGGTGTGTGTCGCCCTTCCAAAAGCTCATATGCATCACCTTTGCACATGGTCCGCAAGCCTACTGGTGAATGGCGGCCATGTGGCGACTACCGCGCTCTCAATTCGCAAACAATTCCAGATCGGTACCCTCTACCACATATTCAAGATTGCACACATATTTTCTATGGCAAGCAAATTTTCTCCAAAATCGATCTCAACCGTGCATATCACCAGATCCCCATCGAACCACGCGATGTTCCCAAAACAGCGATAACCACACCATTTGGTTTATTCGAATTTACACATATGACATTTGGTTTGTGTAACGCTGCACAAACGTTTCAACGCTACATGCATTCCGCATTCAGAGACTTGGATTTCGTATTCATTTACGTAGACGACATTGCCATCGCTTCAGATAACATGGACCAACATAAGATCCACCTTCGTCTCGTATTCGAACGACTCCGTCGTTTTCATCTCACCATAAATCCAAGCAAATGTCATTTCGGCCAGAAATCTATTGAATTTCTCTGTCATCATGTGGACTGCGAAGGCATCAAGCCTCTGCCAGAAAAGATCCAAACAATCGCAAACTTTCCACTGCCAAAAATTGCAAAAGAACTTCGTCGATTTTTGGCAATGATCAACTTTTATAGACGTTTTTTGTCGAATGCCATACAACATCAAGCACCGCTGATTCAGCTGATCCCAGGCAACAAAAAGAACGACACTACCCCTATTAACTGGACAGATGACACCATCAGGCACTTCAAAGAATGCAAACTTTCGCTAGCAAAAGCAACACTGTTAGTTCATCCAGCTCCAACGGCCCACCTATCGCTCAGCACAGACGCAAGTGACATAGCAGTCGGTGCTGTCCTGCATCAAATAGTTGGAGATGAACTTCAGCCAATGGGATTTTTTAGCGTCAAACTCACGGACGCACAACGCAAGTATAGCACTTACGATCGAGAGCTCTTAGCTATATATCTTGGCATCAAACATTTCCGCTACATGCTTGAAGGAAGATTATTCGATGTACGCACAGACCACAAACCACTGGTATACGCTTTTGCCCAGAAACCTGAAAAAGCTTCTCCACGTCAGCTTCGACAGCTGGACTTTATTGGTCAATTCACAACATCAATACTGCATGTAGCTGGCATTGAAAATATAACAGCCGATACCCTATCTCGCATCGCCACTGTGGAAGCTAACATCATCGACTACAATCAAATCGCTACCGCTCAATTAAATTGTCCTGAGCTTAAACAATTACTTTGCGATGACGCAACCACCCTGCAACTCAAAACAATCAACATTCCAAATACGACGAATCCAATCTTATGTGATTTTTCTACTTCCAGCGTGCGACCATTCATTCCGCAACCCCTCAGAAGAAAAATCATCAGCAAACTTCACAACATTGCCCATGGAGGAGTTGGCTCAACAATCAAACTTATCAAGGAACGATTCGTATGGCCTTTTATGCACAGAGAAATAACTGACTTCGTCAAGCACTGCATCCCTTGCCAGAGATCGAAGATCACTCGTCACGTTCACTCTCCACTTCAGCAATATCAACTGCCAACACAAAGATTCGAACACATCAACTTGGATCTCATCGGACCACTATCTCAATCTGGACAGTTCAGATATTGCTTGACTATCATCGATCGCTATACCCGGTGGCCAGAAGCTGTCGCCATTGAAGATATTCAGGCAGACACAGTAGCAGCCGCTCTGGTAAACACATGGATTTCCCGCTTTGGAGTCCCTGCCCGCATCACAACGGACCAAGGTAGACAGTTCGAATCCAGGCTATTCACCGAGCTGTCCCGACTCCTAGGCATCGATCATTTACGCACGACATCATATCATCCTCAAGCTAATGGGATTATTGAACGCTGGCATAGGACCTTAAAGGCAGCCATCATGTGCAAAAATAGGATTGGTTGGCCTCAGAAACTGCCAATAATTCTTCTTGGACTACGCTCAGCATATAAGCCAGATCTTAAAACAACAGCAGCACAACTGGTTTACGGTACAACACTTCGCCTGCCTGGGGAATTTTTACATGGAAGTAGTAAATTTCAACCCCAAGCCGAATTCGCCAAGGATTTAGCTCAAATGATGTCCGAAATTCGACCAACTCAAACCGCTCACCATGACACCTCCAAGCCTTTCGTTTTCAAGCAATTGGACGCTGCAAACCATGTTTTTTTGCGCAATGACACGGTTCGTGGTTCACTTCAGTCACCCTACGATGGACCATTTGAAGTAAAAGCAAAACAAACTAAATATTTCACCATATCAGTAAATGGTCGGGATACCAAGGTATCAATAGACCGCCTGAAGCCGGCCTTCATAGAAGCTCACCCGCCTTCTCCAGCCAGCGTCGCTACTGATACACCGAAACAGCCATCAAGTCAAATGGACGACGCAGCCAGAGCCACCACAGAGACGCCTTCAGATCATCAAACTAGCAGGCCTCGCCGCACTATTAGACTCCCTGTTCGATTTGCAACATGAAGTCTAGGAGGGAGTACTGTGGCAACCTTGCTATAAGCTTCTGGCAGCGCTTAAGTGGCCTACACATTTTCTGTAACTTTTCCAGCTTACTCGAGAACGGTAACACTAAAATATAGAGAGTGAAGCTGTACCTACCACGCGAACGACGCGCCATAAATAATTATTCAATAAAGTTCAACTTTAAGACTGAACGTAGTGTTTCAATCAACATTAAGCAAACTCAAAGATATAGGAGATAGCCAAGGTAATATCATCAATCCCTGGTCGTCATACCACATGAGCCGCGGCCATCTCCCATAATTTTTGACCCTCGACATCTAGAACATTCTGCACCTGGCGCTGCCGTGGAATTCCACCGTCACCCATAATTGGTGACCCTCGACATCTAGAACATTCTGCACCTGGCACTGCCGTGGACTTCCACCGTCACCCATAATTGGTGATGCTCGACACTTAGAACATTCTGCACCTGTCACAGCCGTGGAACCCCACCACCATCCATAATCGGTGACTCCATAAATACAGCACACTCTTCAACTATCGCTCCGGTGGACACACACACCTATACCATTCAACCCTAACCTACAATTGGTGATCGTCGACATCTCGAAAAATCGCAAGCATTTGTGTGCGCACACACACATACACACAAACACGCTCTTGCCCGCAACGGTAAAAATTTCGTTTTGAACTAGTTCACAAAAAATCAAAATGTCCGACGAGGAGGAATATGAAAGCGCACAACCAAACGAGCCAATTGCAAATAACCATATCGAAAATGCAAACAATGTAAATTCGGTTTTTGGCAAAATGCCGTTTCCACAACTTCACTCGATTACAAACATAGAAATGTTTTTCACCAAATTGGAAAACTGGTTTCTGCTTCAAGGGCTCGGCGCGCGGAAGGAACAAGAGAAGTACGCAGCGGTTATAGCATACGCCGATCCCAAATATTTAGATCAAGTGTATGATTTGGTTCGCAACCCACCGCAATCGAATCCATACTCCACGCTCAAACAGACGATTCTTGCCAAATTCGCAGAATCTGAAATGGCTCGCCTTGATAAACTTGCGACAGGCATACAACTCGGCGAGGGACGTCCAAGCCACCTACTTAGCCAGCTACAGCAAACAAACGCCACTAACGACGAATCTGTTGTACGACGTTATTGGATAAAACGCCTCCCACCTGCAGCACGAGCCGTCATTGTGGGCACTCTCACAACTTGCAACTGCCGCAGACGCTGTGATGGATTCACTCAACTATTCTTCAGGTGATAATATTTCCGCCTTATCACGGAACACTTTTGGACAAGGATCAACTGAGGAACGCATCGGTCGAATAGAGAAACGCCTCGACAACAACGACAAGATGTTACAACAAATTAACAACAAGCTTGGGCAGCTGCTGAACAACAACAACCAACGTTCCCGCAGTCGTAATCGCTCACCGAGCAACAACCGTAGCAACACCCCTACGGCAAACATCACTTCATCCAAATACTGCTGGTACCACAACAAGTATGGGAGTGAGGCACAACACTGCAATGCCCCTTGCACTTTTAATCAAATCAACAACGCCGATCCAAAAAACTAAAATCCACCGTCGGAGATCAAAAAGGCACCTTCGACGGACAAATTAAAGATGCCTTACAACACCATTCTAAGCTAAGGGTAAATTTATATACGATATCGACATCTAACCGACATTTCGTTCCAGATACAAAATCAGGAAAAAACTTCTTAGTCGACACTGGAGCAGACGTTTCCGTCATACCTTCTGTCGCAATAAACCGACGTATTACACCCACCAATGACTATACGCTGTTTGCAGCTAATGGCACTGCAATTAAGACGTATGGTACAACCCGTCTTACACTGGATCTCGGACTACGCCGTCCGTACACATGGAATTTCATAATCGCTGATACCAAAAACCCAATCATTGGATCCGACTTCTTGCAACACTTCAACTTACTGGTTAACATTAAGGACGCCAAGCTAATCGACGCAGAAACGCTTTTGTCACGCCATGGTATCTGCAGCCTGCAATCATCATCTCAAATCAAAACATTCAACACATCTTGTGAATTTGCCAGGATGCTGGAAGAATTTAAGGACGTCACACAGCTGAACGCTTCAGCTCCAAAACCAACCACAGCTGATGTCACCCACTGCATCGATACAAAAGGCGCACCCCCATTCGCAAGACCTAGACGACTCACTCCTGAAAAATTTAAAGCAGCTAAGAGTGAATTTCAATTCTTAATGAATATTGGTGTGTGTCGCCCTTCCAAAAGCTCATATGCATCACCTTTGCACATGGTCCGCAAGCCTACAGGTGAATGGCGGCCATGTGGCGACTACCGCGCTCTCAATTCGCAAACAATTCCTTTTTCTATGGCAAGCAAATTTTCTCCAAAATCGATCTCAACCGTGCATATCACCAGATCCCCATCGAACCACGCGATGTTCCCAAAACAGCGATAACCACACCATTTGGTTTATTCGAATTTACACATATGACATTCGGTTTGTGTAACGCTGCACAAACGTTTCAACGTTACATGCATTCCGCATTCAGAGACTTGGATTTCGTATTCATTTACGTAGACGACATTGCCATCGCTTCAGATAACATGGACCAACATAAGATCCACCTTCGTCTCGTATTCGAACGACTCCGTCGTTTTCATCTCACCATAAATCCAAGCAAATGTCTTTTCGGCCAGAAATCTATTGAATTTCTCGGTCATCAGGTGAACTGCGAAGGCATCAAGCCTCTGCCAGAGAAGATCCAAACAATCGCAAACTTTCCACTGCCAAAAATTGCAAAAGAACTTCGTCGATTTTTGGCAATGATCAACTTTTATAGACGTTTTTTGTCGAATGCCATACAACATCAAGCACCGCTGATTCAGCTGATCCCAGGCAACAAAAAGAACGACACTACCCCTATTAACTGGACAGATGACACCATCAGGCACTTCAAAGAATGCAAACTTTCGCTAGCAAAAGCAACACTGTTAGTTCATCCAGCTCCAACGGCCCACCTATCGCTCAGCACAGACGCAAGTGACATAGCAGTCGGTGCTGTCCTGCATCAAATAGTTGGAGACGAATTTCAGCCAATGGGATTTTTTAGCGTCAAACTCACGGACGCACAACGCAAGTATAGCACTTACGATCGAGAGCTTTTAGCTATATATCTTGGCATCAAACATTTCCGCTACATGCTTGAAGGAAGATTATTCGATGTACGCACAGACCACAAACCACTGGTATACGCTTTCGCCCAGAAACCTGAAAAAGCTTCTCCACGTCAACTTCGACAGCTGGACTTTATTGGTCAATTCACAACATCAATACTGCATGTAGCTGGCATTGAAAATATAACAGCCGATACCCTATCTCGCATCGCCACTGTGGAAGCTAACATCATCGACTACAATCAAATCGCTACCGCTCAATTAAATTGTCCTGAGCTTAAACAATTACTTTGCGATGACGCAACCACCCTGCAACTCAAAACAATCAACATTCCAAATACGACGAATCCAATCTTATGTGATTTTTCTACTTCCAGCGTGCGACCATTCATTCCGCAACCCCTCAGAAGAAAAATCATCAGCAAACTTCACAACATTGCCCATGGAGGAGTTGGCTCAACAATCAAACTTATCAAGGAACGATTCGTATGGCCTTTTATGCACAAAGAAATAACTGACTTTGTCAAGCACTGCATCCCTTGCCAGAGATCGAAGATCACTCGTCACGTTCACTCTCCACTTCAGCAATATCAACTGCCAACACAAAGATTCGAACACATCAACTTGGATCTCATCGGACCTCTACCTCAATCTGGACAGTTCAGATATTGCTTGACTATCATCGATCGCTATACCCGGTGGCCAGAAGCTGTCGCCATTGAAGATATTCAGGCAGACACAGTAGCAGCCGCTTTGGTAAACACATGGATTTCCCGCTTTGGAGTCCCTGCCCGCATCACAACGGACCAAGGTAGACAGTTCGAATCCAGGCTGTTCACCGAGCTGTCCCGACTCCTAGGCATCGATCATTTACGCACGACATCATATCATCCTCAAGCTAATGGGATTATTGAACGCTGGCATAGGACCTTAAAGGCAGCCATCATGTGCAAAAATAGGGTTGGTTGGCCTCAGAAACTGCCAATAATTCTTCTTGGACTACGCTCAGCATATAAGCCAGATCTTAAAACAACAGCAGCACAACTGGTTTACGGTACAACACTTCGCTTGCCTGGGGAATTTTTACATGGAAGTAGTAAATTTCAACCCCAAACCGAATTCGCCAAGAATTTAGCTGAAATGATGTCCGAAATTCGACCAACTCAAACCGCTCACCATGACACCTCCAAGCCTTTCGTTTTCAAGCAATTGGACGCTGCAAACCATGTTTTTTTGCGCAATGACACGGTTCGTGGTTCACTTCAGTCACCCTACGATGGACCATTTGAAGTAAAAGCAAAACAAACTAAATATTTCACCATATCAGTAAATGGTCGGGATACCAAGGTATCAATAGACCGCCTGAAGCCCGCCTTCATAGAAGCTCACCCGCCTTCTCCAGCCAGCGTCGCTACTGATACACCGAAACAGCCATCAAGTCAAATGGACGACGCAGCCAGAGCCACCACAGAGACGCCTTCAGATCATCAAACTAGCAGGCCTCGCCGCACTATTAGACTCCCTGTTCGATTTGCAACATGAAGTCTAGGAGGGAGTACTGTGGCAACCTTGCTATAAGCTTCTGGCAGCGCTTAAGTGGCCTACACATTTTCTGTAACTTTTCCAGCTTACTCGAGAACGGTAACACTAAAATATAGAGAGTGAAGCTGTACCTACCACGCGAACGACGCGCCATAAATAATTATTCAATAAAGTTCAACTTTAAGACTGAACGTAGTGTTTCAATCAACATTAAGCAAACTCAAAGATATAGGAGATAGCCAAGGTAATATCATCAATCCCTGGTCGTCATACCACATGAGCCGCGGCCATCTCCCATAAATGATTTAAACTAATTAAAAATAATCGCCATCTGCGTCAACAGTCGGCACTCGTCATAAAAGACATACGACCGTGAGCCGGCTAAAAAACATTTCTTAAATAATTAGGAACAGGTCGCTAATCCCAACATCTAGAATATGTTTTGTATTTTTCGGGTAATAAATAGCCCATCATTTGTAAAATTAAGTTCGATTGTTACTAACGACTAGGAAGATTTTAGTGTTTTATGTTCATGGAGCTGATCAAATGAAGATAAAAAAAATCGTATAACAGCTTTCCGCATATTTTTTAACTTTGTGGGCTGCTTTTCAAACAATTTAAAGTCACGTATTCCGTACTTTTTTAGAATGTAGCTCAGAAAATCTGTTTGAAGCCAATCGCTGGAAACTAAACTTTTATACAATATTGACCACCAATATTCTACCCATGGTGCTGAATTTTTCGAAAAAACAGTAACCTGTCGTTCAATTTTCGTTATCGTCATTTTTCTCGTTACTGTTATAGTTACTGTTACCACTATCGTTATCGTTTCCGTTATTTCTTATACCATCCTTACAAACTTAGTTTCATGTCAATCGGATGAAATAAAGTTTATTTCATTCGGAATTTCCGGAAGTTTTCCGACCCTATGGCCAAATTTCCAAAAAAAAAAAACCTAAAATCACATTACAAATTAATTTTTTTACGGTCCTTACAAACCGAGTTTCAAGTCAATCGGATGAAAAATAGTTTTTCGGATGCAGAGTTTTCCTAGAGTTTTCCGACCCTACTGTCGAATTTTCCGACATCGCAAACTGGTATCTCAATTTATCTTACTAACTATCCTTAAAAATGAGTTTCAAGTCAATCGGATGAAACTTCACTTCCTATTCTTACAAACCGAGTTTAAAATCAATCGTGTGAATTATAGTTACTTAGCTTGCAGACTCTTCCGGGAATTTTTCGACCTTAGGGTAAAATTTTTCAACATCGGAATAGTTATTTCACTTACTTTCCATACAAACCGAATTTCAAGGCAATTTTTTATGTGGGCGGGATTTTCGAAATCTGGATAACACATGTCCAATAATTTCGCAAACTTTGCTTATAAACCGAGTGTGAAGTTAATCGAAAGAAGAATAAAGTTTTCCCCATACAAACTTTTCTGACGCTTTTCGACTCTACGGTCGAATTTTATAACATCGGAAAATTAAATCTCAATATATTTTACTTTCTATCCCAACAAACCAAATTTTACGTCAATCGGGTGAAATATAATTATCTAGCATGCTGACTTTTCCGGAAATTTTCCAACCTTACGGCTAAATTTTCTAACATTGGAAAATAACATCTTAATTCATTTCACTCACTATCCTTACAAACCGAATTTCAAGTCAAACGGGAACAATTTTCACGTGTCCAATTATTTCGCATACATTGCTTAGAAACCAAGTTTAAAATAATAATTTTCTCCGCATACAAACATTCCAAAACCCCGTCTTAGTACTCACTTTCAACATAAGACAAAACTACTGTACAAAATCAGCTTCGCTGTGCGACAGTTACCAGTCAGTCATGTTGAACAACTGGCAAAACAGTCATGTTGCGATAAAACCTAAATCCTTTTGCAAGGGTTTCGCAATATTAGTTAAAAATACACACCACCAACAAAAGATAACTTCATACTTCATACATATTCCATTCTTTCATACCATACCTCTACCTGTTAAAAGGGTCACTCAAGGAAAGGTCAAAAATCTACCCACTTACTATTTCCAAGGCACAAAATGTGTTACCTATCCCAGTTTATCAAAAGACCAGCTATAAAATAATTTTGCCTGTAAAATTGTTTTCTTTTTCCCAAGTATTATTTACCTGCTTATTAAATCGCATATATCACTGTAATTTTTAATCTACAGTAATAAATAGACTGATGTAAATACTTACGCTTTGAAATGTGTGAAATTGGATTG